>OMOT01000425.1:34610-44784 GCA_900312575.1 Acanthochaenus luetkenii
CCCAAGCCACGAGGCTCTGCAATGGGTCCGTCTGCACCGCAAACTGAAGGCACAGGAAGTCAAAGGGTGACCGAGTTAGTGGTGATTCTGTGGCTGAAGATATTTACCTACATGATAAACGGTATCCGCTCAATCCCTTTTTGCCTATCATGGCTCATAAACTACTGTGACACTAACTTTATCCCAGTCTGACAGTACTTTCGGTGTTTTCTGACTATGGCAATGTAGGACGTGTTAATTGGATTTGACATGGGCATATTATGCGCAACGAATATGCATCATTCGGCAAAAATGGATCAGAAAATTGGAAATAAAGACGAGAACAAAGTACATTTGCATGGTCAGGTAGTCTGAATATCTGGTATGATATTCTCTCCTGCCGGCCGCATGAAAAGGCACATGAGTGTAACAACGGGTATCGGTGGAAAGTGCTTTAAAGTTAAATCTGATGGATGGCTTGTCAAAAAAAATAATTGCACTGGTTGGAAAGTGGGTCTGCGTGCTTAGAGGGGGGAGAGCAGGATCTACCGAGAGGATGATGGGAAGTGACAGTGGTCTGTCAAGACGCAGTGGCTGCCCAGAGTAGTGTGAAGCCCCAGCTAGAGGGTGGCAGAACAGAGCAGGCTGTCAGAGCAGGAAAGTGCCTTTAATACATTGAAAAGAAAAGGAATCCGCCTGTCAGACCTGTTCAGCCAGTCGAAGGAGGAAGAGGGAATATGGCGGAATAGGTGTAGACACAGTAGAGCGCCGTTGCCGTTGGCCTGGCTACAGGTACAATACATGTTGTTGAGTGAGACAGGTCATCAGCCGCTGGTGACTGCTACCAGTTAAAACTGGTTCTTTTGGCTGTGACAATTCATTAATCAGTTTGACAGATCTGGCCTTATTACATGGAATATTTGACAGGGGAGCAATTGGATTGTCAACTGCCTCCTATAGTAAATGCAATTCAAAGTGAATATTTGCTCTCTTGTTGTAATTCGGTGAAGCCGGTTATCTTTGAGGAGACCTGCACTGACCTCGGGAGGCAAGCGTCTCTTTCTTATGGTTAATACCTAAATGTATACTTATATAATATACTGTACATATATACAGTGCACCGTTATTTCATCTGCAGCTCGCTCGGTGCCCGTGCATGATATAAAAGTGTCAGGCTGCGATTGGAGGAATGACGTATAGACCGACCAAACAAAGGATCAAGTGCCCGGAGAGACAGACAGCTAATAGATAGAGAAGCAAGAGGAGCCTCATTTAGAGAGGAAGGGCTGTTTGTGCTGCCAATATGACAAAGGGGAAGTCGACAACCATTGATCCATGCTCACGGATGACAGCTTCAAAATTCAGCAATAATCATGACAAATGAGGAGAGGCACCACAGCCAGAAAATTATCAATAATCGGAGGCTGAGAAGAAATGCCAAGGTCAGAGAGAAAAGGCTACAGGAGTTCTCTGTGTGTGGACGCTGCCAGGTGATGTATCGGCGAAGATAGCGGGAGCAGCTTCCAAAGCGAGGTAGAAGTTATTAATTAAGTTTGGGATCCCACTGGGACACGGATGTCCCTCAGTATGGATTCCCTGCCGGGGCCCGCTGAATGCCAAGGGCAAAGTGACCATTATGTAACAGGCCGTTTCTGGTGGCTTTGATCTCTCGCAGGGGACCTGGCTGATGGATTTGCTACACAACCTCCTTTCAAAGGAAACCCGAAGACGGTCGAGGCGCAAGCGGCATTGCGTTTCATGACAAGTCGGCGCTGAAGTGGCGTCCAGCTGAAGCCGACGTTGAGGAATGCAACCAAAGAACGCAGAGCAAATTCACCAAGAATGTGTTGATTCGTGATTCGAAATGGTCGGATTAAAATTGAGGGCCTCATATGAGATTAAAACGGCATTAGTCTTTGTGATTCATCTCTTTCTAGTAGATTAAAATATAACCATAATGATGTACATGGCAGTTTGAATCAATCGGTCGCTTGATGAGCTATGATCTGCCACCCCCTCTATACACACACACACACACACACACACACACACACTCACGCACGCACTGTGAGTCACGGGCTTCTTCAGCAAGCCACTGCTCCCGTGAATGACACGTCCTCCAACCTGCTTCATCGCTCATATCTGAATGCATCTGATTCCTGGCAAAAGCCACCATATTAGGCGGCGTGTCTGATACGCGGGGTGACCCTGGAGAGTAAACGGTCTAATTCATTATCTGTAATGAAGTCGATATCTTGTCTCGTGGATGCCTGTCTATTGGGGCAATTAATTGCAGTGTCATTAGAGTTGGCTCCCTTTTCGTTTTAAGCCCTAAGTCGCATAACGCTGATGTCCTCAGTCGTCTGCTACTGAAGTAGAATGCACTAAGTTTATCTCTTGTCCGTAGGCTGAATAGACACTGACGACAATAACAAAATCAACTTGAAAGATTGCTTTTCTCCCTTTCTTCTTGGATCCATTTAAATCATACCGACCAGGGTTCAATGGGCCACGGGGTCAAAAAGACAAGAGAGTAATTTACTAGCTGTGTCATGCTCCTGTGATTGACACGTCATTCTGGCTTTGGGACTTGACTTGTGGCCCCTCTGTGAAAAGTGGCGTGTGGCTGCAGGTATGCACATTTCAGGGGAGGTGTGCTTTCTGGCGTCTCTGGTCCAAACTAGCACACTGCTAATAACAACACATGAGATATTAATCCTCAGCCCGTGAAAACGATCACACGGTGCAGAGAGAGACCTGGGTAAAAGTGTGAAACAATCAAATGTCCATAGGAAGCCGTTTGTTGAGACGGGTCTCCTCGCAAAGCCTATAGAATGTTCACATCTATTCGCACGCGGTTTGTGCAGCATTATTCTAATGACTCTTAAGCATCATAACCTTTATAGCTTTAACAGAAGTGATTGTTCTGTCATACGATTGCTGCCCACACACTTCCTTTGCCTCTGCAGTAAGGGTAAAGCACAGTTCCTGTTTTCCTGGAACCTTCTGTAAGGAAAAACCAGCCCAAGGTAAAAACGATGACTGCAACTTGGCAGAAGATTAAACAGGCCCGCCGCAAAAGCCATTAATAATTCTCATATTTTGGAAACAGACCATACATACAGAATCTGTGGTATTTAATCTCCTCTCATGGCGAATATATATAAAAATAAATAAATAAAAAGGTCAGCTGGGAGGGAGAGACTCTTTTTTTTCTCAGCCCAGAATGATGGGCCTCGCTTTTCCAAGGAACCCCATTTGTCTGTCAGGGCTGTGAGCGGAGCCAGTGATTTAGTTTCCATCACATGAAGCTCATGTCCGGTTGATGATACTGCCAGGCGGGATATGGGGGGAATTTGTCACCTGGAGCTTTGACAGGGAGATAATTGCTGATAGTTAGCAGAATAATAGGATATGAGCATTACTAGCCGCCCAGGTTTTGGGGGGATATTTGTTGCATGCACTTCAGAGTGCATTTCCACACACATTTAGGTGTTTATGTTGTTTACACAGATATAATTGAACCAATCAGGGGTAGAGACAGTCAGCACATCAACTAAGGATTTTAATAATCTATGCGTAGGATTTTCTCATTACATTGCTGAGACATTAGTTGTGATGCAACACTCTAGGCGGATTTTAACAACGTGTCCTGTTGTTATTTCTACAGTTAGTACTTTTATTTTGCTCAATTTGATTCAAAATATAAGACAGTCTGTCCGGTTGATTGGTCAATTATGTCTCAAAAGCAGCGGGGAGGTAAAATAATGAAATATGCAGATAAAACGTGGGCAAATTGTGTTCAGGTTGATGACACAATTTTATATTTGGGGGAAAATCCTATGTTGATTAATCTCACTGATATTCATATATTATGCAAGGGAAAGTTTAACTGTATGCCATGTGTGACAGGACCAGGCGGTCCAGGTAAGAACCCTCTGGTCCATCAGCAGGTCTCACCCAGTCTCCAGCCAACCAGCATTCACAACAACAACTCCTGCCTGTGGCTGCTAACAAGGCAGAGCACATCAGAGTACAATAGAGAACCATTTCAAACTCACTGAGAACCTCGGTTCCCCCCAGTGGAAGTCAAAGGTTATTTTCCCCTCATTATTTCTTGGTTGATCCTCTGCTACGGCAAACTGTAACCTCCAACAGTCAGTGAACATGATGCATGCTGTATTCTGTTTCGAGTTTTGGTCCGTTGTACACTATCAGGGTTTCATATTAATAGGACTTCCAACATTTTCACATTTCCCAGAATGCAGCTGGTCTGGGAGTTCATCTAAGCAGGAGTCTCTTAATGTTCTGTCTTGAGGCTAATTTGGAGATCTTTAAAAACCATTGAGCCCAATTGGTTTGAGTGAAAGTTTGGTATTTATATGAAGTTGCACTATTGTCCCAAGTGCTTCTTGAGTTCCCCTTCTCGTGGTTTTGGCATTGCATTGTATATGCGTTATGTGTCAAATATAAGACAATCCAGATCTTTGCTGAAAGTTCTTTTGACCCAAATGTTTGCAAGATGACACACAGTTTCCTTGAGAGACCTACAAAAGAGACAGGTCTCATTAGACAGCCGTAATAGATGGGGCAGCGAGGGGAGTGGTGCGGATAAGGGAAATGTGCCAGAAAACTCAGCGGTGGGGGTTAGGGAATAATCTCTCTATAATAGCCAGTGTTGGGTCAGAGAGCACTCCCAGACCCCCCTGTCCTGTGCGTTAACTAACACTCGCCAGAGCGCCGCCTGAACTTGGGGCTGGCAGAGAGACAGAGAGGGAAACCACTGAAGAAGACATTGAAAGGCTGATTTAGGCAGATTTACCCTCCTCTCAGCAAAATACGACTTTGAAATGAAACACAAATTATCTCTGCTGGGAGTGCCGTGAAATATTTACTGCTGTTGTTTCAGTTGGTGTGGTTTTATGTGCCGTTTGTGTATTGGATATTTAATGGTGTGTATTTTTTGCAACCCTCCCCCCTGCAATATATTACATTCTTATTGCCTTTCCAAAGGATTCAAGAGCTTTTCCTTGATACATAGATGGAAATACTTTACTCTCAATGGGACTTGAAAGCCACGGACATCAGGCTGTTCAAAGCGTAGATGTGGTTCATATGGTCCCACTACAAATGGGTAGAGGTGCGAGGCATGTCGGTCCCACCCAGTAACGGGCCTTAGCCCTATGACTTGCCACAGGTCAGCCTCATTCTAACTAGGCCTAATGAAGGGGGCTTTAAGAAGTCTCCAGCATGCAGCCAGGCATTACCGATTAGGTCAGTGGAACGGCCGCTGGGCCTGAGCATGATGGATGACTGGTGGAATGAGTTTCTGCCTAGCGGTATTGTGAAATCTTTTCATTGTCACTGACGGGGCCTATGAAGGGGACTGATAAATGAGGGAGCAAGTGTCAAGAAACGCCCTTCTTTGCCCCGCTGCGACTTTAATATCTCCCCCAGCTACAGCGCAGAAAGTATTGATAAAAGTAAAGTTTTAAAAAATAACCATGTTCAGTGAGAGCGGAGCGAGGTGGGGATGATTAAGGTATGTTGCACTAACCCGGAGTTGGTGGCTGCAGACACCGGCCGAGGCCAGTGGCCACGCCCCGGGAAGAGGGGGGCCCGGGAATGGGTGTTGCCTCAGTGACACAGTCCTGTGATGAATGTGTTGCCTCCTTCTGGTTGCAGCACATGTAATAAATATCTGGACTCATGTTTGACCTCTCTCACTTACCAGTCAGGTCTTTCACATCCAAGAGGGAATCACGACAATGGGCCTGTGGATGGGAGGTTACATGGTGCAACACAGTGCAGTGTTGATCCTCTGCCATGATATCATCAGAAATGACCTAAGTAGAAATGTGCATATAGGCACAGCTTTTCTCCCGTTCTCCCCCTTCCTGCAGCTTTGTGGTCTGACCTTGCAGCTTCTGTGCCCCATCCATCTTGGGCTGTTTAGTCATTTCACTGGATTCATACTGCGCAGATTAACACAATTCATCACCACAATCATCCTCGATTCATCACCCTTCCCAATGAATGTTTTGACATCTAGTTAATTTTCTGCTGATGATTTATCAAATTATAATTACCATACTCTGAAGGAGTCATTCATTATGTTGATACATGATAATGATGCCAAAGTGGATTGAATTTTAAGTAAGTTCTCTGCGATAATAACATATGCGTTATTGTGAGTAATGTCTTACAATTTGGTCCCTTCCAGCATAGAAACTCCTGGGACTGTGTTAATGTTATGACAATCAATGCAGAAATAGACAGGTTGTACATTTTCCACTACAAATTGTTGTGCAGAGCATAAAAAACGTTCAATCAGTTTCAAGATTCTGATTTAAGACGGTTAGTAATTAAAGGATGTACTAATTAAATCAGGGACTTTGTTAATAGCTTAATGTTTAGCTACAATGCTCAGGTAATTCATTCTACTACTACTATGGCTCAATGCAGAGACTGGTCAGCTACTGATAACAAAAAGTAGATAGTTAATTTATTAATCTTTTATCATATGAGTGTGCGGCTCATAAGGCAGCTCAGTAGTCAGGTGGTGTTGATATTAAAATCGCAAAATGTCGATGTATGATCCAATCATGTATTTTTTATTGTATTCGGGAAGCTCTCTCTCTCTCTGTGTGCCAGTTTCTAATACTGTATGGTCTCCTGGACTAGGCTTGAATCCTCTCGCTTCGCTGGCTAATTGGAGGCAACTCAGATTGAATTAATAGTGTGCACTGCTTTTGGCATGCAAAAAGCACAAATCCTTTGTTTTCATCCGGGACCACGGCGTGTCATTATGGGATAGGGGGACATTGTTAGGCAATTAATTAGTACAGTGCTCTACACTGAGTGTCATGAGGTCAAATGGCCGTTCCCTTTTCGAAGGTTCAGTGTCAGCTTGTTGTTTCACCTCGGATGGTGATGGGAGCCATTTTCCATGAGTCTAATGATGATGTGTGGCACGGATCTAAAAGAGGATAGGAATAGGTATGACACGGCTATTTAACTTAATGACACATGGTGTGAATGACGCGAAGAAATATTGCAGGGACCATATTCATCAAACACCTCTTTTTGTATTTCTTCGAATACAGCGATGGATGGATTGTCATCATTAGGAATGAAGATGGCTGTTTTCCAGGACACTGGCTCCATAAAATGCGACTGGATCCAAGGGTGTTCCTGTAAAGTGTTATGCCTTTGGACATTTGGCTTTACAGGCCCTTACTTACCAAGGGACTGATCTGGCTGTCTTCTTGTATGTTTCTCTTGTATCTCACTAGCACCCATTTTGGCAGGCTAAGTGCTCAAATTGAGCCATTTTGTTTCACTTTACAATAAACCTAGATCTATTATGGTGATCTTTCATTCATGGCTCCTTTACCTCTCACCCGCCTCCCTCCACATCCACTTTCCTCTCCTCCGCAGTTCCCCGGCCCCCACAAATGCATGGTGGGTAACCTTGTGAGGGCTCGCCTTTCCACTCCAGGCTTGTCGGCCCCAATCTGCAGTCATTTGGTGTGAAATGTGCACCTTGGTCTGGGGCCCTCAAGGTCAGAGCCTGGTAATTGATGTTGCTTATTCATCTGTTTCCTGTGTCTTTTCTCTCCCCTTACACAGTGGCCTTTGTTAGGATAAATTGTTTGAAGATTTACTGTAGTTCTTAAAGTGTGTCCCCCTGCTGCCCTGGCTCAGTGTCCCTGCCACGCAGGAGGCCCAGCGCTGATGACACACTGCTGGTCCTGGACAAAGGCTTGTTTTTCCAAGACAAGATGGAGGGAGCATCTTCCTGCATAACAATTGAGGCAAGTGTTGAAAGCAACTTACAGTCGCACTCTTTTGTGCTCTATCTCAAGCTTAGAATGTTTCTTAAATGAATAAGACAGGGAGGAAAAAAGATAATAGAGTTTTGTATGTAGACACGTTTTACTCCGAAGTAATGAAAAAGTGCCAAAACAGAAAAATATGCTGAGCGGTTCATTGATCCAGCAGAGACACACATTAAATTCTTGCTTTCATAACCCATGCTAAATCTCCTCGATTGCCTTTTCTTTGGCCGAATAGCCTGATAGTAGAACAGATCTAAATCAGAAGCTCTATGAAAGTGTGATGGAATCCCTATCATAACACGGAAAACTTTCCCCATGCGCTAAAGCAAATCTCATGCGACCACATGAAGTATCTGTATCACCACGTCCTCCGCAGCTCTGCATGCCCTTGATGGCTGTCGCCCAAGGTGCAGATAAACAATGGGCTCATTTGAAAACAAAGAAATGATTATGGGGGAACGTTTAATCCCAGCTTGACATGTCAGCAGGCTGCATGGGCGACAGCTTTCCAGAGACTCTTTGAAGTGGCAAGCTTTTCAGAGGCTTGGCTCATTGCACAATAAAGAACACTTCACATGTAACTGAAGTGGGCTGGGAAATGATGGCTAATGATGTTTACGGGCTCCTTGAATTGCAAATGCATTTACGAGACTAGCGAGTTTTTTCTTCTTCTAAATACTGGTCGAGGTAAGACAAGGTGAGATGTGTCACTCACGCAGGAAGCACGGTCTGTATTCGTATTGACATTATTGAGAGCAATAATCAGCACTACAGGTATCATTCACTGAGTCATATATACAAGTTCAACTTCGCAGCAGAAAGCTGTGTTCAAACCCTCGTGCGTAACAGAAATATAGCATCAGGAGGTACAAAAATCTGTTTTGACCCTCCACGTATATTGTCAAAGTTCTTAAAGTCACCAGAGGTGTCAACACGTATCTACTCTCAACTGCAGAGCTGTTTCATTATCACTTCATAATATTTTCTAAGTGTACCTGTTAACACACAGTGAAAACGTGCTTTAGGTAATGATGACAAAGGGATGTCAATGACATTGTTACTATACGTCCATAAGAAATAAAGTTCTTATCAAATTCACTTTCCTGTCCAACATGGCCTTTGTGCTTATGGACAATGTATAGAAGACCAAGCGTTTCGCCAGATGCGTTGGCCTTCTGTAATGGCCTCCCATTGGCCATAGGCTGGGCATTTCACTCCTTTATCATCCCTAAACAATAGTGCTAATCTCCTTGATCATGCTCTGTGAATAAGCGGAGAGGAATGTGAATGACGTGCCCGCGGTAAACATGGGGAAAGGCACCTGTGAGGACAATGTCTCGAGGAGGAGCACAAAAATGCACACAAGGCAGCTGGAAAGCTTTTAATTAGTGCTAATTACCTTAGTAGAAGAGCGTCGGGAGGCTTGAAAGGATTTGTGTCAGCGCGCGAGAGATCAAAGATCGAGGCGGTCACGTTTTACTCTGCTGAGTCAAAAACTAATAAGGAGGGTGATAATGGGGCCCAGGAGAACGACAGCCCAGGTGGTGGTGTTTAATCCCCACTCAAGCCTAATTCCAGTCAAACAATCGGATGGTTTCATTTTTACATTATTTTAAAAAGTGGATTTATTAAGTCAATGGAATAACAGATTTGTGTTTCACTGTCTCTAGACTATAAAGGCTCTACTAATCGTTCAACCGAGATCTTGAGGTTTGTTGAATGTTCGTTAAATGTAAAAGAATGAAAGGATGGATGCAAGATCTCAGAGCCGTTTAGATTATTACTGCCAATCGCAGTAATGGTTTTAATGAGAAATCGACATGAATTAAGAATTTCGTACGTACGGGTCCTCTCCCTCAACGCAGTGAGGAATAGTGAGAGTCAGACACTCTGCATTGACATCACAGAGTTTATATATACAACAGCAGATGAATGTCCTTGGCTTGGCTTGTGTGTTCCTTATCGGTTCAGACCATTCCACGAATGTGCTGACGACTTTAAGAATCGTGCGCATTTGGGCTTACGTCAGAAATGTTCTTTGAGATAGCAGTTTACATTCTGTCCTGTCTTACTGGGACATATGTACATTTGAGAACAGACATAGGTCTGACAATCAGTTCGTCTCTAACAAAGAGACGTCTTTAGCTTTGAGATATGATTGGTATATGCTAGTGAGAGAGAAATCATTCATGTATAATATTTAAATATCTAACAGGTTCAAGTAGCTAACTTCCCTGACAACACGTAGAGATGATAGCTGCTGTCTCTGCGGTCGTCGTTCCAATATGAAATGCACAGACGGTAGTGGTAAGATGCCAGGTAAGCCTGTCATCCACCAAGTCAGGCGTTTCATT
>OMOT01000426.1:0-14909 GCA_900312575.1 Acanthochaenus luetkenii
GCTCTAAATCATATGACTCCACCCAGCCCAACTAGCCACAGTCCCAGCCCAGCTAGCCACAGTCCGAGCCCAGCTCCAATAAGAGCAAAGCAGACAACCACTGACTGACACTCCTGCCAAATCAGCAAACTGCGCTGTGGTCGGATGGCTGTGGTTGTTTGCAAATGTATGTATTCATGCAGGTGTGTATGCTTCCACGCTCATCCATATGAAACTGCTCGTGATGTGTGTTGTGTAGTCCTACTCTGCCGTGTAGCAGTGCTCTTGGTCCGCGGCAGCGTGCTGGCCCCTGAGCTCATGTCATCCATGGGGTCCCGCCTCATGCGGGTGTCCGAGGAGCGCAGAACCAACTCGTCGTCGGCATTGATCAGAGTCAGGTCCTGCATGCTGAAACTACGCAGCTTGTCTGACAGCACGCCCTGCCCCTGGGCATTAAAGAAATAACAAACGCATTCATTCAGACACTCAACATCACAAAACTAGCTACCTGTTCATTGCCCCAGCATCACTCCCATACCGTAAAGGAATAGTTCAGCCCAAAGTGAAAATTATGTCATTATATAGGGCAGTTTCACACCTGATAGTCTGCTTCTTTCAGCTGGTTCAGTTCCCTTTCATACCGATTTGTTTGCTCTGGTCCGAATCAGTTGGTGAAGCGAACCAAAATGCAGCCGCACAAGCCACGTGAGAACCTTCATGTCACTCATTGGTCAGATGTATCTGGGGCAGGAGCAATAACGTAGTTCCTGAACTGCTCTCCAATTGGTCAGAATTTCCATGCGGGAAAACTCCGGGGAGTAGAAAAGCAGATAGCGCGCCACAAGTAATTTCACAATGGGGAGACAACTGCACGGGTTGATTTTGGCGTTGGTCATCGATTATCACATCGTTTGCCTTTATCACTTTAGGCAAACGATACAAATCTCTATGAAGCACTGCACCTCCTCACGACTCCTCTAAATTAGGCAGATGTGAAAGCTCCCTTACTCATCCTCATGTCAGTCGGAGCACCGGTGACATTTGTATGTCCACATAACACACGGTGAGTTAGCTAATGAAGCTCCATGTCAGCC
The DNA here is from genome assembly GCA_900312575.1 of Acanthochaenus luetkenii. Lineage (NCBI taxonomy): Eukaryota > Metazoa > Chordata > Actinopteri > Beryciformes > Stephanoberycidae > Acanthochaenus > Acanthochaenus luetkenii. Next base: position 1,074 of record OMOT01000426.1, read on the forward strand.
TTCTCCAAAACAACTGAAGTGAAAGGGAGCTAGTTCTTTAGAGTTCCAAAACTGGCAAGGAATTACCATAAAATGACTCCAAACAGCTCATATTACAAGTGTTCTGAAGCCAAGAGACCTACATTTACACCCGTATTTAGCATAGGTATTTACTAACAACTTTTTTAAAGCATTCACACTTACGCGCACCCACTCTGCTCGACGTGAACATGCGACCGTTCCCCATTTATGTGTTTACACTAGGTCTATGTCACACAAACGAAAGAACCGTTGTTCCTATAGACATCTGACGTTTGTTCTTCTTTGCTTGAAAGTAAAGTAAAGAGCTCCTTCTACATCACGCGAGAAGCGTGAAGGCTTTCGAAAAGAACGGTTTCAGTGAAGACTTGCGTTAAATACCGGTGTAAATACAAATCTTTTGGACTTCGATTATGCTGCACGAGCTGTTTGGAGTAATTTTAATTGTCATTTTTTTGCTCTTTTTGGAACTCTAAAGAACCAGTTCACGTTCACTTTGTTGTTTTGGAGAAGGCTGACATGGAGCTACACTAGCAAACTTGCTGTGTGTTATGTGGACATACAAACTTCACTGGTGTTTCGTCTGACGTGAGGAGTAAATAATGATCCAATTTTCATTTTTGAGTAAACTATTCTTTTAACTTCTGAAAAATATACTCTTAACAGTGCTAATAATAGATAGAGATAATATAACAATGGAATAATCAAAATACATTTCTGTAAATGACAATAATATTAACTTGTACAGCACCAAAAAAAAGTGCTTTAACAATCAAATAATAGAAAGCATACTCGTAAATTAAAACAAGTAAAACCAAGAAGGCACCACGAGATTAAAGGACGGTAAAAAACTAACAATATAATCATACAAATAATAGGATAAAAAAACCGTTTTAAGAAGTGATTTAAAATATGATACTGATTCTGCTGGCCTAAGCTCTTCTGGCACAGGCCCAGTCACTTTCAGTATTACGTCTAGACTTTGGAACTGAAGATCTGAGGCTACACACTGACACAGGGGGTTAAAAGGTCTGATATGACTTGTGGCCAGACCTAACCATGCTTTAAAAGTGATCAGTAAATTCAACTACAAGACCAACAGGTAACCAATGAAGACACGGCAGAATTGCAGTGATGGGATTAGGCCTGTTCGTACCAGTTAAAATCCTGATGCGTTTGTACAAGCTGGAGACATGAAAGAGACATTTGACACACGCAACAATAAAGAGGGTTACAGTAGTCAAAATGTGAGGAGATACAAGCATGAATGACTTTCTCCACATTACGAGATTTTGGATACTGTTCTCAGCCGAAGCCTTTTCACCCGTTCATCTCTGCATCAAAATGCCACGGCTCACCTTGGTGGCTGCAGTGACAGCAGCGTTAGCAGCCAGGTTGAGACCCCTCTTCCCAAACCTCATCATGGTCTCATAACTCCTGTCTTTGGCCTGCGTTATGTACTCATCTATCTCCTGTAGCAACAGAAGGATAGTCGAGGGGTGAGAGTGAAAGACAACATTGAAAACAAGGGCAAAATAGAGGCAAAACTGTATAACAGAGAGAAAACACAATATTCCTGAGTGGATGTGCAGACCAGTTCACACATATGAGGTTGACCGAATGACTGAACTGCCTATGGTTGGGTTCCTACCCTCTCTTTGTTGGACAAGGTGGGGTGGACAAACTTGCGGTAGAGGACGCTGGAGCCCTTGGTGTACGGGGACAGGAGCCAGATGACAAAGGCAATCTTCAGCTCAAAGTAAAAAGGAAACCTGTGCAACGAAACATTGCATAACACCATCAGAGGGGTTAAAATAAAAAGTATAGAAGCTGCGAGGCAAATATGGAAACCAGAGTAATAAACAGCATGACACCATCAGAGGAAGTATAAAAGCTGCGAGGAAGATATGAATCTTACATATTAAAAGGCTGAATAATTGGGCAAGTTATATTGTATTATACTACAATGAAAACAAGACACTGGACTAAGAGTTTATTGTACTGAAAATATCATGAACAGTCTAGCCCTAAATACACACACATGAATGCATCTATTGATATTATGCAAGCTGTGTATTTGCTACAGGCCAGCTGCGGTAGAGAACGCAGTACTCCGTTGGACACAGCATTTCTAGGGCCATGACCATCAGCAGCTCCTGACTCACCATGATAGGACCAGATCTGTCACCGTTTCCGCTGTAGTGAACAACGCAAACACTATCCAGTACATCATCCACTTCACCTGGACACAGACAGACAGACAGACAGACAGACAGAGAGCATCACATATATAGCACATCAAAAACCACAGCCTCCAGCGTACACGTGCTCACGCACATGTGGCCTAACTGAAGCTACGCACACATGCCAACCCATATATGTAACATATGTTTCAGCCCTTTCAGATCGGTACGCATGGTCGATCTCCCGGAGACAAATGAAATGTGGGGCACCTTAAAGATTTAATAAACGCCATAAAGTAGGCAATTAGCAACCACTTCAATCTAGCTTAGTCAAAGAGGAACAGATAGTAAATATCACAGATAGGGTGCAAATACATAATAAATAAATCACATTGGAATATGAAATATTTAAAATGGCAGTGGTGCGCTCCAGGCACTAACGGGCCACAGGCACCCTGTCGTATAAACACATCCAATGTTGAATCATTTGACTCATTAGGAAAGAGACAAACAAGAGGAGATGGGCATGAAAACAACAGTTCTAAAAATGGCGTCCTCCACTCTCTTTCTCCTTCCCTAGTTTGCGCTTTCTGTGGTCGTCTGCTGGAGTAGTTATTGAGAGGGGGTTGCTATGGTAACCAGCTGGGAGACAGACAGACCCCTCCTCCTCCTGTACCTACTCATCCCCCGCTCTCTTCTCCCTGGCAGCGATGAGGTAAGCAGGGAGGACCCCATTTAATTTTTTCAAAGACTCTCAGCCAAAGACACAATGGGAATCTGCTGCTCTGTTGCCACTGACAACACTGGACATCCCATCCTAAAATGTATTACCACTTTACCTTTTGTGTTATTTCAACTGTGAATTATTTTGGTATCAAGGGATGGGGTGGTTTCATTCAGAGAGCCACGATGCTGCTATGGGTAAACTGGTATCTGTGGACTGCATCTGTTTGACATTCCTTTTCCTGATAAAAGCAACGTTCAAGTATGTACAATTTATCAGCTAAATAAGAATTTCTGGCCAAGAGACCAAACTTCACACAAATTTGACAATGTGCATTTAAAACTTTTAAAACATAGGCCAAAATATGGTGGACATTAGCCCAACAATGGCTGACAGGGCTCCCGGGTGCAGTGTCCCACAAGTCTTAATAGGGTAGACAGGGGTCAAAACCAGTCCGTTGTGATCCCATAAACAGGCTGATACTCACATATTCCTTCACATTCTTCGTTTTGACAGCCTTGTACGAGGAGTATGCTGGGTAGAGCGTCCCAAAGGCAAGGCTATGGACAAGACAGAGGCAAAAAGACCTGGGTCAGAGGTGGGGGTTCAGGCTAGAGTGCATGGCCTCTGGGTGTTCACTTTGACACCTAACAAACATGTTCCCGTTTGAATATTTTTCCACTAAGAAGCAGGTTAGACATATTTGGTCTACGTTTTTCCTAAATAAACAGTAGCTTTGTGTATTTTGGGCTCCTTTTACTTTAGTCTCTAGCTGGGTTTGATCAGTGTGAGTTGATGGGCAGTGGCTTGTCAAAACACACTGGCCTGACAATACAACAACAACAAAAAGAGGAATATAATGGAAATAGTGGAGCCAGGAAGGCAGCAGTCAGATAAACTGGAAAAACACACAAAAGATTGCCAGGGGTGGGTCCCCATGTCCAAGTGCAGATGGGACACCATACGCACAGAGCTTTGTTTTAGTGTGTATTTGGCCCCATCCTGTGCCACTGCGGTGATTTGTGCTGATGTGACAGGATGCTGAATGCTGAGTGAGGGGAGAGCAGGGAGGATACCGCCTGCAAACGTACAGTTCAGTAACGCCACTATCACAGGAAGTCAACAATGTTTCTGTCTGTTCATGTTGTGCCCATGATTGAATCATCTTATCTAGACTACAGCATGTGTGAATGTACACTAGGCCTACGTTCCACAGACACCATGTTAATGAAACTCTCCCTGTGGCACTCTTGCTTTGCATCCGTCTGTATGGGCCTAAGCATTTAACTAGGTCTTCTGTCTCACTGTGTGTCTGTGCTGCCGAGTTACGTGTGCGTGCCTCTCAGCCCAGCTCTGTACAGCAAGCAGAGGCTGTCTGAGGCTCGTGGCAGGCCTGTCTGTGAGCAGGCTCCCTCAGCAGACGCCCTCCGTCCCCTCTGTACCGATTTCCATAGCGCTCCGCCCTCCCACTGAGACTCTCCGATCATAGATTTCGGGCACACGCAGGTTCGAGTTACACTGCTCATCCACATGTATTGACTTGGGACTTGAAGCTGAGATCAAGTACACTTTTCGTTATAGGACAAATCGGCGTGCCATACATATCTGTTGTTCCAACTGTCGACGCAAAACATACAGGTTTCATTTGAGAGAAAGGGGAAGCTGCACAGAGTAAATATGTATATGTGCAACATCCATCATGTTGCAGATCCAGACACATTATTTGTCTCTGGTACACTGAAGCGCAAGAGCCAGCTGTCAGTATATGCACATGATTTACAGGGACGAAACACCAATAACAAGTATGCACCTATGCCTTTCAAACACATGGCCGCTGTGTAAACATAAGCATTAAACTACCAAACTGTGGTTCAGTTTAATCCACACCAATTTGACAGCATCACTACTAGACAGGACAATCAGACAACACAACAGCCTACGAAGTGCTAAGACTCCTAACGGTCACCCGACACAGGCCAAGGACAAAAAGACAGCATCTTAAGTTGTGTCTTGAGAAAACTGCATTAGGGAACAGGATGACGACAACTGCTGGCTTTAGTCGAGTCATCCCGTGTCGGGCTGCGTACAGGTGGAAGCCTGGGCCTCGGCTACTGATCACAGACCACATCTCTAATATGGGGACGGTCGCCTAAAGTCAGTCTACGTCCAGTGTATAGACAATGTGCATTTCATCCACACGTAACTAGCACAATCCTCTGACAGGCCTAGTCGTGGCCGGATGACGAATACACTCCCCTCCCTGACAGGGCTGCTGGGCTGAGCCTTGCCACCACATATGGTGCCGAGATGCTCGCTCCGAACACAAACGGCATTCGGCAGTTTGGGGTGTTAACCTGCCTGCCGCGAGGTTGGCATGCTAATTCAGTTTCCATCGACAACAAGTGGCAAGCTAATCGTTTCCCCTGCCACCACATCAGGTCAGGTGGCTAGGTAACTAGCTAACGTTAACAGAATTACCTGTACATGTTGTGAAAATTCTCAATTCATTGTTTAACTAACAGCTTATTTGGTGAACGTGTTGAACGGTGCTCGGACAGATAAGGGGCGGCAGTTAACGCAGCCTAGCTAGCCGACGCTACGTTACACTGCATCAAAGACAGCTGGCTACCTAACACACAACGGACGCCGCCGAACCGATACTCACACAACTACCCTTGAGATTATCCAGGACACCATCTTGACTGACGGCCGTGTTCTTTCCCGCTTCTCGTCACTCTAGCTAACGGGCCAGGTGCCCCCCATTCCCTGCACAACACGGTTTGTTGTGGTGTGGACGGCGCCGCCGGCCTGTCTGTGTCTGTCTGTCGGCCTGTCTGTCCCTCTGCCGTGTTCAGGTGCGCAGCTGGAGATCCGCTGCAGTGGCTGCTGGCTGCCGTCTGTCCCTCCATAAGAGCAGCCCGCTCCTCTTAAAGGCACAGTGCTACGTTGTAAATGGTGTCACGTTAAAGCTTCTGCCTCAGATTGCTCCTCCCACCCAGTGGGGACCACTACACCCGTGATGATCCAATTAGCTACATTAAACCGTAAGAGCAGCGTGAAAGCAACAGGAGAAAGCCCTGTCTGAGGTGTTTGTGCATTCACCTACTGCTACAAAACAGGGTATTATACCCAGTGGTTATCAAAATAGATCACTATACATGCTCCGACTCTTTAAACAAATGTAACTTAGTTGCTTTACATGTTTTATCCAGCTGAATTCATACATGCTTCCTTGGTTATGCACCAGGCATGTTCCAAGTTTCACTGCCCCATTTCTGTGATCCATTTACTAATTCCAGACACAAGCTGGTGATGCCATGAAAGCAAGGTCAGATCGGACAGGCATGATGAGTGTGTGTGGTAAAACACAGGTTCTGATTCAAAGCACAATAAACATCAGTAACATCTTGATTCGACGGCCCTTGAAGCATTCAGTTAGGCATACATCAGCTAAATGGGACCTGTACATGGATATATCTTTTGTAGGTGAAATAAACATTAAGCAAACAGTAGTTTTTGTCAACTTTATTTTGAAAAATCAAACAGACTGCTAAGATCAATATATATATATTGATACAACGTTAAAGGCCAGTAGTTCTGCTTGGCTGTAATTGTGATTCTTGTACAATGTTGTTGGAAGTCTACAGTTCATTCAGACCATGGGACACAGAGAGAGGTGACCAAGCCAATGAAAACAATTGTCAAAACCAGTCCTCTTCGATCGCACCAACCATCATTGTTACCTTCTGGTATATAAAAAGAAGAGAACACACTTTTTAAGTTCTTACTCTAAAAAAAATAACAAGAAAACTAAAAATACAAAACTTTGGTCTGCGTCCCTTCACTGGCTGCTTCGCAAATTCATTTCAGTCAGAGGGCAGAAGGAATCAGCTGTTAAAAACTCCAACAACAAAAAAAACGACAAAAACAAGTTAACCTCTCTCCAATTGAAGAAAAATAAAATTGCTGTCATCAAAAGAGGAACGTTAGCCCAGTACTCACATTTTGTCAGACGCTTACACGGTAGCTGAACCTCTTAGCTCCAAAAGGCACATCAGCCTTTACCTCCCATAGTCTCATGTCTTACATATACAATGAAAACAGAACAAACACACTGACCTTAAATACAGAGTTAATCAAAAAAGAATTGGAAAACAACTAGACATGTCAGAGCGTACTGCGTAACAGCGATGAAGAACTTCCTTCATCAAAGCGCTGACTAGCCCCACCCCATCTAATCCCACCCCATTTCAAATGTTCTCTTTCCCTAAACCCAGACCTTCACTGCCCCGCAAAAACCCTACCCTATCACTGCAGCCTGTATGTGTGTATGTAGGTATGTAGGTATGTAATGTATAATGTGTGTGTACGTAGAGGAGTGGTCTTCAGAGGCTGGTCGCCTTGGGACAGGGAGACTAAGAGCGTGCTAGTTTAGGTTCATGGGCCTTCAGTGTCCCAACAGCGTCCTTCACTGCATGATAGATGATGTTCTTCACCTGAGAAAATGGTGGGAAACATCCATTAGAAAAAAGACAGACATGGAAACAATCTCCCACCCACAGAACAACGTACCAGTGCATTCGCTCTGACAGAGCTCAAAGAAGCATGGAGAAACATGGAGGAAAGCTTAGCTGAATGCAGCTGAAGCTAAACTTAAGATTGAATTCCACCAAAATCAGGTAGATAAATAAATATAGATCAGAATGGGAACCGTACAGTTCGTAGTTTGCATATATCAAGTAATATGCAAGGTACTGGAATAGACAGGAGTGAACAAGAGCCACACAGGGATGACGTCGACTTCAGCTCCCTATTGGAATTAAGGTTGTCAGGACAGATTTCAATATTCTAATTTCAGACAAATGTCGAAAGCATAACATTTGATGGCCCTTGAATCATTATCATAACATTATCGGTTTTTCTTTTCTTCTTCTTTTTTTACAGCCAATTAAACTGAACGCATCACTGGCCTCTGTCAATCTCACAATACTCTACTAGCCTGCTAGTTTGTTGTTAGCACACACATGCTGGCTAACAGCATCATGGCAGTATAAACCCAGCCTGATGAGATTACTACTAACAATTCCTCCGCGTGAAGCTTGAAGATATTTAGATTCCACTCAGTAAAAGAAAAGAACACAAACTCAAACCTTTCAAGACTGAATAATGGAAAGACCACAAAACTGTGGATCAACTCCAGGTGGAACCTGTATCTGTTTAGAATGCACCCAGCTTTCATGTGTCAAAATTAATATTTTAATTTCAGTGGAATTTCAGTAAATTCATAGGCAAATTACATTTTTAGGGGCAATTAGGCAATTAACAATCCTAATTGGAACAAACACAGCGTCATATCAGTTGTAGCGTCACATCAGTTGCTCAGGATCAACACAAAACAAAGGGCATTCTCTCCATCAAGTTGAATGCAATAACATGTTACACTGAAACTAGGCAGAGTTCTGGTACACCAACCTGTAGCTTGTCCTCGTGGTTGGAGTGAGTGGTGGACAGGTGTCTGAACTCCTGGGTCAGTCTGAAACAGTGTTTCACATGCTCTGGGGATACAAAGTCCTCTGCCACCTTGATACAGCTATACAGGTTGTGGACCTGTGGGTACAAGAGGGAAAGGAGTGAAAAACAAAAAGGTAAATGGAAAAATGATCTTGACTCTAGGGGTATTTCTGCAAAGGAGGAGAAGAGTCAGGTTAATGCTCCAAATCATGAAAGATTAGAAACGTAAGCTCTCTTAAATAATGTGACATGTCTGACCTGGTGTGGCGCCCCAGCAGGGATAAAGACAGCATCTCCTAAGAACTGTACAATGGCCCAGCCCTGGACACCATATTCTTCATAGAGCCTGCGGCGGAGCAACTGGTCCAGGTACCAGCTCTGGTCGTGGATGGGGTCGTGGTCTGGAGGGTTCTCCTGACCCTGCTCCTCTCCAACCTGACAGTATAATACACAAGGATGTAGTGGAGGGTATACCTACCTAGACTCAGTGTACCCACCTTTTTACACGAGACAAAAATTCATACCATATAAGTAATATCAAACTGATATAAGTTAGCCTATATGAAGATTCAGTCTTTTAAATATATGAAGATTCAGTCTTTTAAAAGGACAATTCCAGTGTGATTGGAGTCTTTGCTCATTTCCTGTATTCCCTTAATGTTTTAAATCACTGTAGATCGTTTTCCAATACTTTTATGACATTATGAGACATGTTATTTTTCCTTAATCGTTTTTTATTATTATTTTGAAATAAAAAAAATCTAAATATAAGAAAATGCTGAGAAGCAGAAAGTGCAAGTAGACACCCAGTGTTTACTGTAGAAATTGCTTGGCGGTGTGGTGGCATAGGTCACAGTGGGGGCTTTGGTCCAAGGTAAATATTTTCCAAAATGATAGGAAATGGTCAGTATATATGGTCAGTATATATGACGTTTTAAAGGTGTCTTAATAATCAACATAATCGTAACAATAATCATTTAGAAAAATAAATTACTATGAAAAACAACTGCTTTCGGAAAGATCAAGACAAGATCATCCAAATATGGATAAATAAATAAAACACAAAAAACATAAAAATGTCAATGCCATAGTGTCTCTTTGGGGCTAGTTTAAACATTGTCTAAATCTTGCTGTTTCAGCTATTTATACTTTCACTTTAAAGAGAGCTATAAAATCTAAAAAATTCCAAAGAAGCTATAAAAAGGAGACATGCCAAAAGTTCTTTTACTGTTATTAATTACACAACAAATGCGGAACAATAGTCTGGGTCTGGGTCTTTTTTTATATTTTCCTTTGGTGTGATGGCAATAATACAGGTGTGGCGGTGTGCCATGCCAGAATGTAAACAGCGAAAACCCAATGCACGCATTAATATGAAAGTGACTGAAACTTCTTTCAAAATGTATACGTCTATAGCCTGATATTACCATTCTGATGCAACTTTACAAAACGTGATTGGCTGCTTCTCACTCCCAGTTTACAGAATTAGACGTCTTGGGATTTGGTGTCTATGCAGTTTGGAATTCAATGGGAGTGAATGAGACTGAGAGGTATGGCAAAACTGATTACAAAATATATTGGAATCGTGGCGCATGCATATAAAAACTGTCACAATTAACATTAATGGATGGAAAATGTGAAGAAAAATGAGCACAAATTTTAATCACGCTGGAATTATCCTTTAACTTGAAAACTAAATCATAAATTCATGTTTTTTTGACAATACAATCTATTTTTGTTTAGGTCGGTGGTTGTTTGCGTTACAATGATTGCCGACTGGAAATCACACACACCTTTTTATTTACAGAATCACTTTTAATACGTCAGTGTCCTTGTAAGAGACCCTAATAGGATGAGGCTGAAATATGTCACCCAAAGACAAGGGATCAAATGTAATTTGAGACAGAAATCTGACCTTGCGGAGCAGTTCTCTGATCTTCTCAGCATCCTTGGCGGCATAGATGTGCCAAAGTGCTCCAGGTTTCTCCTTTGCTTCATACACCCTCCTCTTTGTCATTTCATCCACGTCGCCCTCCTCAATGGTGGTTGTGACCTCTGCAGGACACCACACACACACACACACACACACACACACACAAAGAGCATCAACGGGTCACTAGCAGTCTCTCACTGATGAGGGCATGCTACAGTGATGTTTCATTTTAATGTACTGCATGAATTCTGGTCAACTAAATTAACATTTGAGCTATGGTCATTGAAGTTTTGACATTACTAGAACAGTGTCTTTGCTGAATCCTATTTTGACCCCTCTTGACACCCCATAACATGACTCAATCCTGGTACTGAGTCATTTTGGGCTGCCAAGTTAAACCTGTACTTCCCATCTTACATAGTGTAATCTACAGAGCATTCTTAAATAGTTTTATGAATATCCATCATACAGTTTGAGAGGAATATTATAGAGAAAAGGACAAGTTACAGACTACACAATCACATTTACTGTCACAACGTTCACATCCACAACCTAAGATTGTGTGTACAGAGGAGGTCAACAGTACTGATTAATCAGTGATTCATAAAGACAATACGGGGAAACAGACACATCTGTGTATGATGCGTTTGCTGCGGTGGGTCAGTTTGGACCTATGGCTTCCACCAGCTGAAAGCCATTTAGTCCCCGAGTTTCTCTTCAGTACCTAACCATGTGTATGCATTTAGCTAGGCGACAAATAAGGTACCTGAAGGCAATAGCCTCTTTATGCATACTGGCATACATTACTCATAATCTGGTCACTCATCCCTAAAGAGCCATAAGTCAAGTTGCCTGGCAAAAGTCCCTCTATAGTATCCTCACTAGAAGAGACCAGTGAATGGGGAAAGTATGGCTACTCTTCCTGCAGCCTGCAACGAGTGAGAAGCCCGCAAGGGAATAGGGATGCCAATAATAGATGCCCTTCATTCTTAGCTTATCTCCCACAAAGGACCAGAGCACCACTTGCCAACGCAATAGAAATAAAATAAATTAACTGAACTGAAAAAAAACAGGCAGGGGTCAAATAAAATCTTGTTCAATTCTGTCAAAGAATACATTTGAACTCCATTTCAATTATTTATTTCATAGGTTACTGCATTGACTGAATTGCAACTATACACTTCTTTAACCCAACACTGAAATCTAGCGGAGGAAAGTTTGGACATCCAAAGGGTATTCGAGATTTTGAAACCATCAAGTATTCATTCATTTAAATCCGACGGGATCCCCCGCGATCTTGATTTAAATGCTTGAATCTGTTTTGATTATTTTCCAAACCACTTGTAATAGAGAGATGCCGTTTTCGCTGTCCAAGTCGCTGAAAGTAGACTTGGACTAATCTAATGTTGTGTCATTTGCCTGCATGGCTCATTCACAGACAGAGCTGAGCAGATGCGTAAAGTACCCAGATTGACATATTGTTTGCATCTACTTCAGCAACGTTCCACTCCTAACACACAAGTGTTGTGAGATCTGTTTTCAAAGTGAGCAATAGTGATATCATCACGCAGGATCCAACAGCCAATCTGAACTAAGTTGTAAATGAAGAAATATACAACCAGTGTTGGCAATGCTATTTGAGGAGAGTGAAGAAGAGGATTAGGGGGATTCTCCCACTGACAGTTACGAGGAAGGGCATTTTTCTGCCCCCAAAAACGTAATAAGACAATGGGTAGAAATATGTATATAGTACCATGGCGGAATGGGCTAAAAGTTCCCAGACACATGCATCTGTGGCTACTTGTTTGAATGAAGAGATCAAAACGTGTTTTTTCTGTATACCGTATATGCAATACATTCTTGAGAAATGCATTAAGTGCTTTGTGTTGTTTTTTTGTCCAGTGCATAAGTGTGTGTCTTGGGGGTCAAATATCAATAGCCCTGACTCTGCTGAATCTGGAGACATATGGCACTTGATGTCATTTTCAAAAATGACTCCAATATTGGCTAAAATGTAATGTTTTTAATAAACGGCCAACAATGGCCAAGGTCACTAAGGGTTAATGAGGGTTGCGTTTACGTGGAAATATAGAACAGGGTCCCAAACATGCCACAGCAGAACCTTAAAACGGATTAATTGCAGTGCTCTGGACCCTACTGTACAGATAGTAACAGAGGGATGGGGTAGAGGAGGGGAGAAATAATTAGTCAAGAAGGGCATGCTACTGAGGTGATAAGAGTTGAAAGTCTACAGACCTTTGGATCCAGCAACATCTTCCTCTGTGAATGAGAAATTTAGCCACAATCAAAATAAGTGAGACCCACTGAAGGGTCTTTTCAGGGTCCAGTCCAAGACAATGACACCAGGAGTAGCTAAGACAGTAAAAGCTAGATGTATGCGACAAAGATGTGAGAATATTCTTAAGGAGCGTTCAGGAGTGCTTGGTTAAAACAAGAAACTGAGATTAACGTCCTTATTTTCTTCATTTAGTACATCATATAACTGCTATTCAATTCATTCATTAATAAATCTTTCATACAGAATAAAATTACTGTGCTGGGAGGAAAGCAGTGCTTTTGATGAGATGTAGTGGCTCAGCCATCAGTGATAATAAACAGTGTAATGGCTAACAAAAGCCTTGCAATAAATGTAAATGAGAGTGCATCTAAGTGAGTGTGTGTGTGTGCGCGAGTCCACTCACCATGCTCGTGGTCTCCCTCTCCTCGAGGGATGCCTACATAGACCATGACGTTGACGGCATCAGACACATCCAGATGGAGGTTAGTGGTGCCCACCTTCCTGTCCTCAGTTGAGATCAGGCCTGAGGGAAGAAAAGGGGAATTTAAGACAAAAAGAGATTAGGAATACCAGACAGACAGACAGACAGACAGACAAGAGAGAGAGATGATACATCGATTAGAACTGAGGTGAGTAAACATGAAAGATTTCTATAGTGAAGGGTAGATTATACTTCTGCGTCGAAGCTTGTATGCAGTGACATCTGGTAGTCTTTATAATTTGGAGATGAGGTGTCCTACAAATGAACATATTTGCAAACCTGCTCAGCTAGTCTCTCTTCGATCTGCTCTATGTTGTCTTCACTATCGGCGGACATCAACTGAATACAGGTAGGAGGAAATAGGAAGCGGGCCAATCACAGTCTTGCACCTCCCTACGCGCAGTTCCATTTTTGGATAAGTGCACATAAGCTACAGTGGCAGCCTTCGACGCAGAACTATAAATGACCCTTTAGTCCTAGTCATTCTTTCTCACCATAGGCATTGTACATCTTAGGCCCCAGGTCAGGACGCACAAAAAAGTTGGGCAGACGGGCGGCCAGGTTTAGACGGCCATCTCTCTTTGTGTATTCTGGCAAGGGGAGGTTATCCATCAGATCGTCAAACCTGGGACAAAACACATGAGAGGTTGTGTGATGGCTAAATAATCTTCTGACAGATTCATCCAG
>OMOT01000427.1:0-12401 GCA_900312575.1 Acanthochaenus luetkenii
CCGTGCTAACGCTGTTGCCTTCAGTCGAATAGACTGTAGATACGCTTCTACATGCTGCTCTCTGTTCGATAACACACTGTGCAAATTCCATTCCATCTGCGTCTGTGCTCAAACAGGCGCGAGTTCAAAGTAAAAGGTTGACTGTTATACATGACATTGACAGTCACGCCGGGAGCGGGGGTCCCGTCGGATCTCCCTCAGAGCCACGGTACCGGGCCGGTAACGGTGACAAACTGTCTCGCTCTCGTAATGTCCGTCTGTCTCGCTGTTTTTTGTTTACTTTTGCATGCTCTTTTCCGGCCTCCGGAGGACTTCCGCCTTCCGGACTTCCGCCTTCCGGACTTCCGCCTTCCGGACTTCCGTGGCCGTTAGCTGTAAAAATCCATAGATTAGCCTCACCGTTATACAAGCCTCAGGGTCGAAAAATTGGGAAAAAGGCGCGGCTTATAATGTGGAAAGTACTGTAGATGCTTCCATCATTAGATTCAAAGCTCTGAACACTCGTCCACCTCCCTGTCTCTCAGGTAGGGAGGGGTGGAGTGATGCCGGGATATCCTAGCTCTCCTATGGGAGGGAATCCCACCCCTCCGATGACGCCTGGCAGCTCTATACCTCCCTACCTTTCCCCAGGACAGGACACAAAGCCTGCCTACCTTACACCTGACACCAAGCCCAGCATCAATCCCCAGCAGCCTTCGACAGGTGAGATCCAACACTGCAGTGAACCCACACCAGGAAGCACACTGTAAATTAAAAAGTTGTTAAAAAACCCCGCAAGAAGGTACTTCTGGGCATGCATACCAGTGATGCAGTATGAGCTCTGTTTGGCCACCTCTGAAATACTTGTAGCTCTCTTCCTGGTTGATCACCTCTTATTACTGCATTCACATGACGGGATCAAGTGGTTGCCTCTGTAAACACTGATCCCAGCAGTGAACTGTAGAACCATTTATATAGTATGTGGGTAAGTTTAGACTTGTTGTTTGTCCCGCTATGATCCATGTTTCTCTCTCCGCCCCCATCCTCTGCTTTCCATTCAAGGTAACCCCAGCGATGACTTGCGTTTGACCTTCCCGGTACGAGATGGGGTAGTGTTAGAGCCGTTCAGACTGGAGCACAACCTGGCCGTCAGTAATCACGCCTTCCAGCTCAGAGATTCTGTCTACAAGACGCTCATGATGCGGTAAGAGGCCTAACTTGCCAAACAAACGCACACTAAGTCATGACCCTCGTTGTGACCCATGTGAAAACAGGTGCCAGACCCTAGCTGTGCCCTTCTTATAACTTCAGTTAAAGCTCAATATAGCTGCAACATGAATTTAGAGTAGTAGACCCATTTACAGTTTGCCATTCTATGCGACTAGGACACCAGATAGATAAAAACAACGAATGAAGAATGTTTGACTTTCACCCGATAGTTGTATTGTATCTCCCCCTGTAGGCCAGATCTGGAGTTGCAGTTTAAGTGTTACCATCATGAGGACAGACAGACGAACACTAACTGGCCTGCCTCTGTACAAGTAAGTGTCATCCCCTCTCCTTTGGTTTTTACTGTTTGGGTGTTTGTGATGCTGCTGCTTCTTAACTCTGCCTCTCTGTGCTTTTCTTCTGTATCAGGTGAGTGTCAATGCCACTCCTTTGTCCATCGAAAGAGGCGATAACAAAACCTCCCACAAGCCTTTGTACCTGAAACAAGTGTGCCAACCGGGACGTAACACCATACAGATCACAGTAACAGCCTGCTGTTGCGTAAGTAGCCTTGAAAGATAATTCGCACCTTCCTGTGTCAGTGTATGGTCACAATTACCACAATGCAACACATTTTTGTATGTATAAACTAAAGTTCATAAAATCCCGGGGTGTCCTGGTGGCTCAGTGGTCTAGGGCGCTTACCACGTGATGTCCTGGGTTTGAATCCGACCCGGGAGCTTTGTCACATGTCATTGCCCTCTCTCTACCATCTTTCCTTTCTCTCTGTACTATGACTGTCCAATAACAAAAGAAACAAATTAATCAATTCCCATTTTAATCTCTTTTTCTCCCCCTCTCCAGTCCCATCTGTTTGTGTTACAGCTGGTCCACCGGCCGTCTGTCAGGTCTGTTCTACAGGGTTTGATGAAGAAGAGACTGCTGCCGGCCGAGCACTGCATCACCAAGAGTGAGTTACAGTTATTGTCACTTATACTTGTACATGCTTTGTACCTTACTCCTTCCCATACTCTTTGCACAGGCATCATTCTCTGTATATGGAAAGGGTGTCTTGATGAAGTTGTAGTGATAATTTGGCACTTTTACAGAGTTATGGTTGCAAAAGTAATAGGCATTTCTGCACATTAGAATCTGTCTACAATCCTAACAAATCAGGCATTACACAGTTTGAAAGCGTATCTTTTATGGAGTTAAAACATGACCTTTTGGTGCACAACAGTAGTTGCTGTCTTTGGCTTATACCACTGATATGTTACTCTACATTACTGCCATAACCAGACTTCTGAGCTAAGAAAGAGAACATAACATACTGTGAGTTGTGTAACAGTAATGCATTTCTAGCAGAGCAGTAAAATAATTGTCACATTTCCTTGTTCTCCTCTCTGTTTCAGTAAAGAGAAATTTTAGTAGTGGCACCATCCCAGGGACCCCAGGGTTGAATGGAGAGGATGGGGTGGAGCAGACTGCAATCAAAGTTTCTCTCAAATGTCCAATCACATTCAGACGAATCCAGCTGCCAGCTAGGGGTCATGACTGCAGACACATACAGGTGGGGTCTCAAACACACACAAACACACACATGCATTTGTACACCTACAGAATACATTCAAATAAATTGTCACTTGGGTGTCTGTACACCTTGGTTTTTTTATTTTGCAGTGTTTTGACCTGGAGTCATATTTGCAACTTAATTGTGAAAGAGGGACCTGGAGATGTCCTGTGTGCAAGTACGTACTAAGGATTTATATCACCTTTTACAATCCTATCAATGCTGGTAAGAACAATATTTCATATAGCGGTTTATCTCTCTCCATCACAGTAAGACAGCTTTGCTGGAGGGCCTGGAAGTTGACCAGTACATGCTTGGGATTCTCGTCTACATCCAAAAGTAAGTGTTTATTTGTGAGTTTCTTTTAATACATTTTATGTAAATGTAAATCTGTATGCGTCATGTGACATTTCTTCCTCCGTTTGAATCTGTCTCTCCTTCCCTCAGTTCGGACTATGAGGAGATCACCATAGACCCGGTGTGTGGTTGGAGGCCGGTGCCTGTTAAACCAGATCTACACATAAAGGAGGAGTCTGATGGGCCAGTCCTGAAGCGCTGCCGCACAGTCAGCCCAAGTCACATGGTCCTGCCAAACGTCATGGAAATGATTGCTTCTCTGGGCCCAGCTTCCTCGCCTTACCAGAATCTGACCACAGGGGGCAGGAACACCCCAGACTACAACAGCCCAGGTAGAGGAGGGGGACTATCAAGGCTGTGTGACTTGGTTTTTTAATCAGTGCACCACAGCTACTGGTAATTGATGCTACTGGAAATACTTTTATTGACTTTCTGGCAGATTATTAGGTTGGCAAGATATATTAATGAGATAGATGGCTGGCAAACCAAAATAACAACAAATGCGTAGGGATTCAAATAGATGTTACCCTCTCTTTGTATAGCAGCATTAATTGTTCTTTTTGGGGGAGAAATGTTGAGATTCTTTGCGTTTTCCTGCTTTGTAATGATTAGTGTTACACATTATGGAGCTAGTGTGTGGTGTAACGGCCTAGAAAGTGGTAAAACCACATTTTATTTTCTTAAGTGGGAGGTGACCCAAAACATGTCAAGCAGCATGAGCATGCCAGGACTAGGAAGTACACCCTCAACGTATGCAGTGGGGCTGGAAGCACTTTTCTCCCAAGCTACTCTACTCGCTATTATGCAAGAGGAAGAAAGTCTACACTGACCTCTGTTTTTATTTGCTGACAAAGTAATATTTGTTTTGCCTTGGTCCTCTAGTGAGCCAGGGATTCTCCAGCCAAACAGGATTTCCAGACTTCCCCAACACTCCTGGCACCCCTACACTAGGAGAGTATGCCTCTTCAGGACCACCCCCGATCTCTTATCAGTCTGACCAGGTTAGACAGACAGACAGACAGACAGACACACACACACAGAGTAAATACACTACTCTCACAATATGCAGTGTACATGTATGAGAAAACACACAAAACAGATTCCTATACATTTAATATGAAGGTAATATAGTTGCAATGCTGAATTTTTAAGACACAGGTTTATGAATATTTTACGAGTGTAAATTCCAACAGTTCTCAGGTGTTTTGCTACTATAATACCTTCAGGACATTTTGCAATAGTTTAGTGGGCCACAATGACTCTTACCCACGTGTGAATAGGCCATGGCTAAAGGTCACTGTACTTTACTATACCAGTTTCACATAGCAACAGTGTTATAAATATCTATTTAGAATTATCTTCAGCAACTCATTCAACACATTGAATGAGATGGATAGACTAGTTGATAGTTCAAATGGACTTGTTTGTTCTGAGAAGTGGCTTCAGTTTCTTTGACAAGTAGACCTTACGCCAACATCACCATGCTTTTCTCCTGACATAGTAGACGCATCCCTGTTGCACACATATATCCCATTCACTGTTGTATATATGTTTGAGAGCATTTGATTGAGGCCTAATACAAACCTTACGCCAGAGGGCGTTGGGGGATTGATGTAGAACTGTGTGCAGTATGCGGCCTTATGTCAGGTGTATGCGGCCTTATGTCAGGTGTGTGTGTAAGAATGGGCAAATTTCTGCCAAATTATATTGAAATACCTTTTCATTAGGATGCTATGCTCGTGTGTGTGGGACCATTATTATGAAAAGTGTGTGTGTGTGTGTATGGTGCTGTTTTCATCAATGTTGCGCAAAGCTGCTGTCTTGCCCTGCTGGCGTGTGTGTGTGCAGTGGAAAGCCTTTAACTGAACCTGGAGTGGACAGCATTGACTGAGACTGTCTTCACACACATGCATAGCAAACTGCTCACACCTGTCACACACAGCTGCTCAGCTGTCCACAAAAGGTTTTTTAGAGAGAACAAAGTGTCCGTCCTCTACTCTGTCACACACTTCTGGTGTTCAGCCTGTTAGGTCATAAGGATTGTGCCTTTTTGTTATATCAGGCATTAATGTACTTAATGGTAGGTAGGACTTGTAGCAACTTGTTCTCACTGTTGCCATGAAGTACAAATGAAGGTTGCTCTCTTAGCTTCTGTGTTTCTCTCTCCTCTGGTCTGTCACTCTCAGACGCCTCTTGCTGGACGAATCGAACACCCCCATAACATCCTCCAACAGCATAATTCAGGTGTTCATAGTAACCAGAGTCTCGGTGAGTCCAGCAGTCCACTGCTGCAGCGGAACTCCAACACCCAGAATCCCCGGCTGCAGGCAGAAGGCTCGGTTGGCCTGGGCGGCCCGGGAGCTCCCGGAGGAGAGGGAACAGATCATTCACTAGATGTGAGTGACAACTTGTATTGACTGGATGAACAAACAGATTTTTCTGTCAAGAATGTTTTTCTCCCCCATTTAGCCTACAATTAAAAGGTCAGGTTTTGGTCATGTCTTTGGTGATATAAGCTGCTCATATTTTAGGTCGCATGACCCTTATATATCATGTGGCCATATAAACATGACTGACTTAATTGAAAAACCAATGTCTGATCAGCACATCTATTCGAGCACAGACCCGGTTTTTCCCCTTTCCCAGCTTGTAAATCCAGCCTTAAAATATCTCAAACTGAAAGCTCAAGTGACATTTAGTGTAATTGAGATCAACTGTGGTCCAGACTGACTTACAGCACATTTTCACTTGTGAAAAAAATATTCACAGTAAAGCTAAGGATTCAAACTGGTGGCATCAACACGTCAACATTTACAGCATACATTTGCACAACAATGATATGAGCTTTGCACTTGGGTAAACTTGTTACTCGAATCTTCCCAACATTTTTCATTGCCTTGTTTCCTTTCTCTGATGCTATCTGCCAAGTTCTCACTCCAACTCTTTCATCCAATGTATTTATTATAGTATAAAAATAATTATTTGACAGTTAAATTGGTCTTACTCAAAAATAGACTAAAGTGAATTTCTCTTCTTCTCCCTCAATGTCGTCCAGCTTCTTCCTGAGCTGACCAACCCAGATGAGCTGTTGTCCTACCTGGGACCCCCTGACCTTCCCAACAACAGCAACGATGATCTGCTGTCTCTGTTTGAGAACAACTGATGCCCCACTTTAATTTCATACACCAGTCATCTTCTAGTCCGCCCTCTGCTTTTCCACGTCAGCATATACATCCGCTTCTTGGATTTTAGAAATGTTATTTTTTTCAATAGAAACGTCATATATGTGCGTGCGTGTGTGCGTGCATGTGTGTACATGTGTTTTATTCTGTCAGTATATATTGTATTGTCATATGAACACTGGCTATCTGAGTATGAAGAATAACACATTTGGCACTGACTCTTCAGACCAACAATTTAAACGATAGCACAAATCACAAGCTGAAGGATTTGTATTTGTAAGAGTACGTTGTTTTTTAAGTTTTTTTAATTTTAAATGTAAGACGACATGTATTTATGATTATGAGGAATCAAAGAATTCTGGAGCTCTCTCCTGTATATAGTAAGACAGTGAAATGGGAACAAGACCGTGACATTACGTGTAGAAACACTGAAACATACTCGCAGGTGTATAGTGAAAGATGGTGCAGATATATAGTCACTCCTGGCAAAATCTTTACACAATGGTGATGTAAAAAGACGTCGTTTCTCTGTTCAGATATGTAGGGTGACAAGGAAAGAGAGATGGGACCACATCCGATTGTAATAAAAAAAGTAGAGGCCAGCCTATGAAGGCAGGGCCAAGGTGTACAGTAGTCAGTACAGTAGATACTTTTTGGATACGTGGAGTTGGGGAAAGGGTGAGGGTAACTGTATCTACGACATCCTTCAGCACTGTGAAAAAGATGAAAACTCCAACCTTTTCCTCTCTGGGGTCTTCAAGCAAAAGAGTACAGTTGTTGGCCATGGTGTTTTTCTGCCATTTGAAAGGTATTTGTACGTTTGTAAATTGTTTGAAATGTATAACCCATCAGGACACGGGTTTATGTACTGTATATTCAACTGTTTTCATTCGAGAACGTGTGTGTATCAAATTAATTGTTAATCATGGTAATATTAATGTTATTAGTTGGATTATGGATCATTGTTGGCACTATATACATGTGTTAGGAAATTATAAAGCATTTGAGAGAAAAAAACATACAAATTTATGTATGACAAAATGGATAGTCATCGGACACCTGAGCATCAAACGCGTCGAGAGTTAAAATGATTCCTAATGCCACTTTTTGAAGCTGGCATTTTTCTACGAGTACTTTTATGACTACTCCACTGGGGCTTGTACCCTTTGTGGGCCAACAATACTTATTTTTAATTGCCACTTGAGCGTCACAATTATGGCATATTTGGAATTCATGGACTATTCGACAGCAAATGAGCTCGGAGTAGATTAACTTATTTGTCTTTTTTTCTAAACATGTAAACTTCCACATATTTTGTAAGTAAAACATTGTGATGACCATTTTCTACTATTTATTTTTGAATTATAATCTTCATTGTATTAAATCTGCGTTACTTTTGTCCCTCGCCTGAAATTCAGAATGACAGTCACTTTATTTACCAAGTACAATAAATATGCAAGAGGAGTTTTGGTGACGTTGATGCAGTGGTATTGGTAACCGGAAGAAGAACATGGATGTGGACTGTGATACAAGGACAGACGGACCTTACATACATTCCAGATTGTGCCCTGATGTTTGTTTTGTCGTGACGCGTGAGACCGGAAGCCGGTCACTCAACAGACCTTAGACTACTGATAAGAATGGTGTCGGCTACTGTGGTTTGGAAATGGGCGTCTTTTATTAAACCCTACGATTTGTATCAGGTTTGCGCGGTGAACTGAGGGACACGACGTCGGGTTGGCGGTTTGTGCTCGTTTCCATCCCGACGTTACTCTCGAACTGCTGTTCACGTTTCAATTCATTTTCACTAACGACGTCAGTTGGAGAAAGTACCTTGTGTCGTCCGCGTGACGTTAGTAGACGCGGCTTTATCTCATTTCTACGTGGCATTGGCTTTGACCGAAACACTTGGAATGAAAGTAATATTATTATCGCCATTATTTCAGTTCCCTAAAATCGTTGTATTCTTAGTTTTGGTCTTGGTTTTTAGACAACCGTAACGCACAGCTCGGCCGGTTTATTCTGGGCGAGCGTGTTCATTTACGGAGCCAACGTCTCTAACGTGACCCCGCCCACCGGATTGGAAGAGAGGAGCCAACGTCTCTAACGTGACCCCGCCCACCGGATTGGAAGAGCGTGGCTATGATTGGCTCTTCGGAAACCCCCCTGCATCTATATAGAGGCTGTGCGTCTAACGCCTAGAACTCGTTAGGGTACCGTGGCTCTCTAGGCGTTTCACAAACCACATCTATGAAGATGGGCAGCCCCAGAGTTTTCTTTGACGTCACTATTGATGGCGCCAACGCCGGCAGGATTGTGATGGAGGTAAGACCAAAGCTAGACGACATATCAATACGCGCAGCTCCTGGCGAACGTGTGGAGAAACGGGATGTTTCTTCCACATGATGCTTGTTCGTTAAGACAACGGCGATTATATATCAACGCAGTGTTGCGTTATGTGTGTGAGCTAATTGGATTACAATGGTGCTGATCGCGCAAACCACCCTTGTTCACCATTACAGTAATGTACTTCTACTAAAATCAAGGCCTTTGTCACACTGTACAGGATATAACGGCTACATTCTGATGAAGTCGTTCATGGGCCAACACATCAATAGGATGATTTTAATTGCGTAGATCAATAGACTAAATGCATTTATATGGCGAGCAGAGTGGCACCTCTTCTCTAGATCTGATGGAGCAGAGTGGCACCTCTTCACTAGATCTGATGGAGCAGAGTGGCACCTCACTTTCCCTGCCTCTGGATTCTTTTTGTCCCTCAAACTTCCCCTTTCTCCCTTTGGCTCTTTTCTTGTTCTCTAATGGACATGTCTGTGTTTTGCAGCTCCGGGCTGATGTGGTTCCAAAGACTGCAGGTAAGTGAAGCAATAGGGAGAGGACTTTTAAAGTTCAGTGCATATAACATAACCAGAGGTTCTCAGACTTATGCCATATACCCCAAATGTATTTGCATCAGGTTGGGAACACCAAGATGTTGCCCCACCATTCCACATCTGATCATTTATTCCACTTAAGGGCCTAGGCTGTGGGTCCAATGGTCAAAATAGCCATTGTTAGCCATTACAGTCAGTGTGATAAATTTGAGTGTAAGTAGTGGTAGTAGGAGTATTGCTGCTGCTGCTGCTACCAATACATATAGCTGCATGAGTCAATGAACGGGGTCGAAGCACACGTTATGATTAAATATTACTTTCAGTCAGATTAAATTGTCAGTTTGCAGAGAATAGTCTCCTCGTGTGTTTAAGTGTCTCAAGACTTCGCAGGTCGCGATTAGACTGACTTGGACACAGTAGCGTTCATTTTATAGGAATATAAGCAACTTTTGACACGCACTTCAATATAATAAAACATATTTGTATGTAAAATACTAAACACTATGTGGTCACTCTCTAACTATTTCTCATGGGAGCGCCTCATGGTAAAATGGAAGGGAATAACATCCATGTAAAATACTTTATGAAGCATGAAAGTCATCGTAACGAGATTTAATAGGCCTACAGTTGTTTCCTCTATGAGTTGTGTATTCATGAAGTAATTGATTAAATGGATGGATGCACATGTGAATGGATGGTGAGGGGAAGTTATTGACCAAAACACAACATTTTTGGTTAAAAGTGTTTCAATAGCAGGGTAATTAGAAGGCACTACTGCAGTCCTTGTAAAAAGGCGTTTTACTTCCTACATCATTGAAACATAGTATGGACCGGCTGGCTTTTCCAGTGCCCTGGTCGACCCTGGGCTTCAAAGTTACTGTTGTTGAAGGAACTGTTGGGTGCTACGGGGTCATTATTGTCTCATAAATGAATAAACATTTCACAAATCAAATCAAAACAAGATCCACAAATATGTTACAAACAAAATAACTGGTTCACAAATATGTTTTTGCATGTAACGCATCAGCTGGCATATGTGGAATTGCTTGCATTCATTCGTGGATGTTTGAGACAATCCTAGCTGCAAGACGAGCAAACATTGAGTCTACTCCAGCCAATCAGATTTTAAGATATCCTTTGGCTAACGCCCACATTACTCCAATTATTACCAATTATAACATGTTAATCTTGTCACCATGAGGCGGGATGTTCAAGCCGCTACAGACATCACGTTCGGTTGCGTCCAATACTGTCTTTTATTTCATATCTGCTCACTATCTCTACTTTGACAGTTAAAAAAAAGTATGTTCATTTACACCGTTTAGTGGACAACTTTGTGTCCCAGCAGAATGTTATCAAGTAATCTCTCTCCCTATTACCTAATTTTAAAAAGTGTTGTTTTGACCCATATCATCATGGAAAGTAAAATTAATGTCGTAATGCATTCATATAAAGTAACCTCGCAAACCTCAAAATGGAGGTTCCAGGTGAATTTTGACATGTAGCCTATAATTAAAAAATATAGGAGGAAAGAGTTTATATGAATTTTCCACCAATTGTCATATACAAAATTGTCTTATCAGGGTAGAGCGTCTCTGGTGGGATGTGAGTGTGTGTGTAACCAAGGGGGTTTGATTTCAATTCATTAGTAGTCTTTACCAGTGGCGTGTCGGGCTGCTTTGAATCCAACACGTCAGATGATCATTTTTGACACAGCAGGGATTCATCAATCATTTTTGGTTCTTTTTAAAAGAAACATGCAAGTCTACTTCCAAACTTCTAATACATTTCAGAAATAAAAACGAACAGTATATATTTAACAGAACTCATAAATTGTTCAGTTTGCATGTCATTGTCTGACACTATATTTCATTCATGTAATGTAGGCATAACATACATGTGAATACATTGAAACAGTTATTCTATTTCAGCCACAACTAATCAAATTTCACAAAGCAATCAAATTTCCACTCATAAACATAATTTGCAGCCATATAAATCTCATTCAATAAATAGTGCAGAAGTGGAAAAGTTTCCAACAAATAGACATACATATTCACACCAGTACACTGAAAGTGTTCCACATAAAATAATTCATGAGAAAAAAAACGAGGCCTATACAGTATTTCTTTACAGTCTCGTAACCTAGGCTTAACGTTACAGTACTACTACGCGAAACACAAGAAATCCTGTGACAAGGTGTGGTGACGATGAATTCAGGCTCGATTGGACAGGCAGTTATTCAACAACGATGCCATATTCGAGCGCACCGCTGCTCCAGTTTCGTCAGCTTGGTACATGTCATTCATCAGTGATGGAGACACCGTCTGTCAAAGAGTGCAAGGTCGTGTATGTCCGCATCTTGGTTGATAGACAGCCCACAAACTGGTCGGACATGTGGAGGCAGAACACGCCAGTGCTGATAGTGAGGAAATGTTGTAATACATATTTTGTATTATATTTTGTATTATATAGTAACAAGTAATTACCTGCATTTATCAATGGCAATATTGCTATATGAAGTTCACTTGTAATACCACACTTATTCAGTGTTTCTTACTGTACGTGTATGTTGGTTTTCTATTTTAATTGTTATTGTAATGCTGATTATTTTATTAATATAGTATTATATTGTAACCCATGTAAAACGGATGTGTAAGTCAATAGCATGTTATGGAGCTGTGGAGGTCCACTTCTTGTTGGACCGTTTTCAGGCTGTACTGGAAAGGTACAAAATGGAAATTATTAATCAAAATATCTTCTTCTGAATGTTTCTGTGTTAAGTCCATATAAAAACCAACTAGTTACAGTTGGATTGTATTTCATTAAGAACCACTGAAAACTTCTACCCTGATAATGAGTATGATAATAAGTTGTCCACTTAAGTTGACATACGTTTTTAGAACAGTCAAAGTATAGATAGTTAGCAGATAGATATGAAATAAAACAGTAAAAATAAAGGATTCACCTTGGTTTCCGAGGTCCTTGTTGCTCAGCTTGCTCAGGGCGCACCACACCTTCTTTTGTAACATACAAAACATATGTGTGAACCAGTTATTTTGTTTGTAACATACAAAACATATTTGTGAAGCAAGTATTTTCTTTGTGAGATACAAAACATATTTGGCAGCACAGTGGCTCAGCGGTTATCACTGTCGCCTCACAGCAAGAAGGTCGTGGGTTCGAATCTCTGCCCTGGTCCTTTGTGTG
>OMOT01000429.1:0-14745 GCA_900312575.1 Acanthochaenus luetkenii
AAAGTGTTTCTTATTGCCGGTGATACGTTACATCATCACACAACTGTGGATGAGTCAGTCACATGGCAGCTGAAGGACAGTGAGGGATACTTAAGATATCAACTGGAGAACTTCTCCAAATACCTTGGCTGTCCATGGTGTTATCTAACAGCTCTCCACCCTCTGCTGTCTCTCCATAGACGCTGCAAAGACTCTATAGTTCTCACTGTGCTGCAGCCCCATCAGGTAGTACAATGGACATGTCTCTTTGTCTGTCTCTCTCTCTCTCTCTCTCTCATCCCTCTCCCTCAGGATCTCTCTCTCTCTCTCTCTTCATCAGTCTTAACACTTCACCTTCCACCCTCTGTCTGACCCTCCGTCTGACTGCATATACAATGTGTACACTAACGAGGTGGTCCAGTGCAGGCATGCATTTGTATTCATGGCCATGCATATGCTGTATATTAGAGCAGTTTATCTCTCTGGTAAACCCTTTCTGAAAAGCTCCATGTTGGCACACAAACACCTATGAGATCTTATTACCTCATTACAGATTGTTGTGCATCCATCCACAGAATGAAATGTTCCGTATATTTAACCATCTAACTGAACTGAAAATAATTATATGAGAGCATAAATGGACTGAAAACATTGTTTTACTTGTTTATCATTTGGAGCCTGGAGCTGCTCAGCAATCAACTCTCGTAAAAATCACATTCTTATGAGCAATGCAGCAAGAATTAGCCAATGTGTCCATCAAGAACCTATTTTTACAGCATTGCCTTCCTTGTCTCATTACTTTCAATGGAAATGGTGTTCTGTGTTTTTGACAGCTTTAAGTGGCTAGCCTCTTTTCAGAGCAGCACTAAACGTTACACATATTTAAACTTTCAGCAGGTGAGTGCCATGCTTAAAACTGGTTTTGCATTATGTTATTGCAGTAACATTAGCCATGAGCAGCGCTTCAACGTGCATCTTTTTTAGCACTGGTAGGCACAGAGGCTTTCCTCCCACTTTCTTCTCTTTTTTCCAGCTGATTCAACAGTTTCTCTCTCTCCTCTCATCCTCAGTCACCTAAGTCTGCCTTCATAAGTGCAGCAAAGAAGGCCCGCCTGCGAACTAACCCGCCCAAAGTGCGCTTTTCAGAGCAAGTGTCCATCAGCGACCCAGACTCAGTAAGTCCAGCATGTCACGTCTCTTTGTAACACACGCTCTTACCCTCTTCCTCCTCCCAAGCAAAAGCCGTCCTTATTTAATTCTGGATGCCTGTACTGTGTGTACCAACCTTTGGTCCAACAGTTTGGCTTTGACACAATACATTGATTCTGGACTGATTTGAAGCAACTTGCACCACTAAACGCTTTCAAAGCCCTTCACATAACAGCTACATTACAGATTAGGAATATTAAAACGTTTGTGTTTTTGGCTGTTAGGGTCCGATCCTGCCTGGTTGCCCACGGCAGAGCTCGCCCCAGGTGGTTTGGCTCATTGGCAAGCCACTAATCTTATCATACTAACTGACATCTGTGTCATTTATGGATAACACATGTATGTTGCTTGAGCCACATCATTTCACATTGTACCATTAAGACATATGAGATAGGATTGTCAGGCCTTGTCTTTATAGCACAAACAGGAAAGTGAATATAAAATGGAATCCATGATTTAATATGTTGACATTTCCCTGGTAATCTGAGGTTTTATGCTAAGTGAGTATCCTTGAAGGAATTGGGAGGTTATACTATAGATAAGGAGGGATCAAACTGATAACGAACAAGGAACAACCAGTGAAACAGATCAAAGTTGGGGAGATTGGGTCTCTCATCATGCCATTTTCTATTTCCCGTCACTTTCATACCACCTAGTGTGGCACTTCAATGGAATGAGGTAGAGAACAGGGGCCTCATTTATCAAAGTTCTAAATCTGTGCATAAGAACTGCCAGTATGCACAAGAACATTTGTATTTATCAAGCTGTACGCAATCAACAATGATAAATCCCACACATTCTATATGGCTCTGCTCGTGCACTGCCAGGCTCATTTACATAAAGAAACGCCCCAAATTAGCCATATATGGTAAACAACTTCCCTTTGAAATGCCCCAGCCTAATATGCGGACAACATGGAGCATTAGAAAGAAGTCCAAGAAGAGGAACTTCAACGACAGTGAAATAGAAATACTGTTAAACAAAATACAGCAAAACCAAAATGTATATATATACATATATATAAATATATATGTACTAAAATCTAAATCAGCTGTAATCTGCATCATCCGTCTGCACCCCATCTGTGTGAGCACCATAGTTCACAATCATTATATCAATCAAGTGGGAGTCTCATATTTAACGATCAGTTTACCTGTGATTACAGTTTTCTAGCACTTGGGGTTTCTGCATACGCATGGTCAGAAGTAGTTCTCAATGTACGCACATTCTCAGGTGCCAGAAGATGTTGATCAATGCATAGAAACGTGAGTACGCACAATTTACGCACAAAACTGTGCATACGCAGGCTTGATAAATGAGGGCCCAGAGGTCTCTGATAGCCCTTAAGCCAACAGGGAGCGGCAGGCAGGCAGCTGGCCTTTCATTACTGCTGATTTTACATTCACTCTGGTCTGGCAGTTAAAACAAAACCAGTGATCAATATCAAACATGTTGACGCCACAGATTTCCCTTTGGAGAAGATCAGACCAAGAGTAAGGCCCTGGTTAAAAGGAGAGATGTTCCTATTATTAACCAACATAGACCATTAGCTCAATTAATAGCTAGAGTAATGGGCAGGGTGGATCTCCCCTCTCACTCCACTCCTCCTCCTCCTCTCTGTTTGTCTTGTAATTGTAAATCCCATTGATCAGAGCTTGGGGCAAAGAACACGCGGCATTGGAGGGGCAGCGATGGGAGGGGGGGAGTGCTGCGATCGGTGTGGCTCAGATGCCCTAGCCACCAGACCCAAATCCATGGCAAGGCGTTTAATCATGACTATCCGTCTGCTGTGATCAGAAGCTGCAGGCTGGGATTGATTGGGTGAAGACTAGCTTATCAGTGCAGACCACCTAGTCTTCACCCCGACATTTATCGACATGGAGGGGGGAAAAGATGAGGCCATAAGGTTTAGCTGCTATTCGCCTCTCATAACACTCCATTTCTCTATATGTCACACATCGGCTGCACCTCTCCTCACGGCTCACACACTCACAAGGCCAAAGGCGTTGGCCGGTAATGGGAAATAGATATAGACCTGTTAGTGGTGTCTCTAAACTGGTGTAGCCTCCATACAATGCTGCAGTATGGTGAAAGATCTTGTTCGATCATAACTCAGCCTTTTACTCCCCGCCAATTTGCGCAGAAGAGCAGAACAGCTCGTCGAGCCTGCTGAAAAAGCCCCGCAAAAACAGACTGTCAAGCATCTGGTGTGGACGCATATATTGTTGCAATAAATCCACATCCCTTTACTGTCATGAGTGAAGTCTGTTTTGTTTTATACAAAGCCCATCACCAGATAAAACACGTTTGAAATACGCGTTTAAAGATAAGGATTGATTCTGTTTTGGCACAGCATTAGGGTTTCAGTTGGGCTGCAGAGCTATTACTCCTACATCCCCGCCGCATGTCACATCAAAACCCTCAGGTCTACACCCTCTTTTTCTCGGATCACAAATGTTTTGCAGACATCGGTTCTTTGAAACTACATATTGAATACTGAGTCATTTTCTTAAAAAGCCCACAGCCAGATAGGGAAATGGAGAAAGAAAGACAGAGAATGAACTGAACTGCGTATCAGAACTTTTCTTCTGACGAGTACTTTGAGTAAAAGCAGTAACCTTGAGTCAGGCCTCTCCTCTTGTGCCTCCATTCACACAACTCTAATACTGTGAATGCGTTCAATCTCACCATTCACTTTTGGATGATGGGAATGGGTGGACTGAAGAAATTGAGGAAGCCCTTCTTTGATCCTGATACAATGCATGAGGAAGGCATCCTACGGCTGGGTTTTGCTCCTTTGCGAACTGTCCCAAGTTCAATGAAAATATTGCTCCATGGGTCATATAAAGCGTCTTGCCCCTTCCATTGCTCCTCATTCCGTGACAAAGCACAAACCCGCCGTTACAACTGATTGTATTTACTGTATTGTACAAATGATTCTCGATGACCTTTTTTTGGCCGCATTCTCACACAAACCATCTACTTGTTTATTTGACGAGACCTAAACAGAGTTGTTTTCTCACACGTTTCTCTCCCTCAATCTCTTTCAGACAATGCTCAAGGACGAGTCCTTGCTACTCATACCAAATGTGTTGAAGGTGTTCTTGGAGAATGGACAGATTAAGTCATTTACGTTTGATAGCCGTACCACTGTCAGGGTATGTACTCACTACAATTGTGTATATGTGAAAGGCAATTGTAGTTAGAGCGCCAGGTATGTATGTCGGTCTCCACGCTTTCAAGTTTGTGAGTATAGCTAATAAGATAATTTAGAGAGAATTAAAAAAAAAATCATACCATCACTTTCTGGAATCTAAAATATCGGTAATGTGATTAATGGCATAAAGCAACTAAGGAATGAAGACAGAGAGAGGTCGTTTCTGTCTCTGTGTCAGCCGCTAGGACAACTCTGGCATCTCCTAGCAGACTCAGTCAAACCTTTTAGATTTCAGAAACCTCTCCTCTTCTCATGTGGGGAGAGGGAGGAAGCTCTCCTCTGTCAGCCTAATTAAGTGGAATTTCAGTATAATAACAAGCCCAAATCAATAAAACAATGCCTTAGATTAAATCAGTGTCACAATGGGATGCTCAGATGTGTGCCCATTAGGCTGCCTGTCAACTGAAGAGGCTTTCCTGCAGTATTTAAGGCTAAAATCTATTGCATTCTGTGGCTCCCTCCAATTATTATTTGGCTTCCCCATGCTTCATTTAATGTAAACTACTTTGGTAATACTGTGTATAGCTTATCCTTGTTAGCAACGGCTGTTGCTAGGGTTTCATCGATGAGCGCCCACTATTTGAGTGCAATATTGTTTATAGAGAGCAAAACATTAGGTCAGTGTACATACTTAATGAACTGTCATACTGAGACTTACAGTCACATGGTTAGGGTCACGACAATAGAATCCTTGCCTCTAACATATTTGGGGTTAAAAGAAATTATGAAACGTTATCATCAGGCATAGCCTAAGGTAAGATGTGACAAACCCAGAATGTTCACACACACTAGTTGTCTTTACACTGTGCATCCTGGACACACAGACTCATTTTCTTCCATAGAATGCATTCATTGTGCAGAATACAGAAGAGCTCCCCATTGTGCAAAATGACAAACTCAGTGTTGTGGATAGTAACTCAAAGTAAAGTGCCCAACTAGAAAATACCCATCACCATACACAGGGCGATCTTCACATTGCCAAACCTCTCCGTAAAAGCAAAGCACGAAGCTGAAAACGGCCTCCATACTTAAATCAAAAATATTGTTTTTTTATTGCCACAGAGGAAAATATTCTCCAATCTTTAATCCATCGCCTTTTCTCTCCCTCCAGGATGTGATCTCCTCCCTGCAGGACCGCCTCTCACTACGCTACATTGAGCACTTTTCCCTGGTGCTGGAGGCAGGTGGTCTGGACCAGAATCAGAGGTTGAATCTGCTGCAGGAGAACCAGCCTCTGTCACATGTAAGGAACCTGTGATTAGAGCACACATCCTCCAACACCGTCTATGAAATCAGGACATCTATAATGAGCAGAATATGTGTCTGAGGAATCAGCAGCTGACACTGTCACTCTGCTCTGGTATCCATTCCTACTGCCAGTCACTGGGATGCATTTTGAACACATGCAATATAGCCATCATGCATTTATTAAGGCATGCCATGACAGTCTTCTGGGCCTCCACATAACTCACTGTGGCTTTGCAGAGTGACAGAGGGGGCTACAGATGCATCCAGAATGCAGTCTACTATGTTCATCCATGGACAATTACACTGTGACATGTGTGACAAATGCAGACGATGTAGTTAGTTATCTAGCTGATACTGTCATGTTCCCTCAGGTGGTGCACAGAACCTATTTCCAAGGGATGAAGTGTCTGTTCCGCATCTGCTTCTTCCCCAAGGACCCTGCAGACCTGCTGAGGAGGGACCCCGCTGCGTTCGAGTACCTCTATATACAGGTAAAGCATTGGATCACAGGGGGATTTGAAATGATGTCATTCGTATCTCATGATACCGTTGGAGAGCTCTCTGCTTGGGCAGCAGAGGGTGCCAACTGGGAGCCAATCAGAGGGATTAGAAGCTCTCGTGGGTTGCTAGTTTCAGTTTACTGTTTCCATTACATCATGTTTGCCCTCGCCTTCTTCATCTGATTCTAGAGGTGAGTTGGGACGATGCCAGAGCCAGGTTTAGACTCAATGGCCCTAAGACTATTGTAGACTTTCCAAAAAGCGCATCCACATTAACCCCAGCCGTCAATTTGGAGGCAGTAATTAGGCTAATCATTTGACTTCAACAATGTTGTTTGCCATCAGCTGGGCACAGAATTAAATAACATCTTATCATGTCCTCACAGAGTCGCAATGACGTCATCAAGGAGCGCTTTGGAATGGACTGGAAATCTGACATCACGTTACGATTGGCTGCGCTCCACATCTACATCACTGTGTCCTCGGCCAGGCCCAATCAGAAGATCTCTCTCAAGCATGTGGAGTAAGTCCTCAAACTAAATGGGCCTTCAAATGAACTTGTGAGAAATTACAGACAAAAAGTGATGTATTACATTTTTTACTTCATTAACAATTTCTCACCTCTCATATCAGTGAGTCCCGTAACCAAGTTTGTTCATTAAATAATATCTAAATGATTAATAATTCATCCCCATAGTATTAAAAACTCAAATTACTCAAGGATCATTTCCCTAGATCATTACGAGAAGAAATCCATTGCTTTGTGAAATTACAGCTCTCCCTCAATTTGCTCATTTAGTCATCAAAACCTCATCCTAGCAACTAATTAGCTCCTGCCGTCACGTCCACAGATCCATTGTGCTTGTAACAGTCTTAGGGTGGCCTTGTCAAGCCAGTAGGGGGGAGAGCATGTGAGCGAGCCGCTGAGTCTTGCTGCAGGGACACTCCCGTGGGATGGAAAGCCTCCCTGGTCCTGTTAGTTCTGGCGTCTTCCATCATGGACTTTGATTTCAACCATTCCGGTCTTATTGTTACTTATTCTTTTGCCATCTTTCCCTTTGCTCCCCATCACAGAAAAGAGTGGGGCCTGGAGCCTTTTCTTCCCCTCGCTCTGCTTCCAACCGTCAAGGAGAAGAATGTGTGTAAGAGCCTGTCTCAGTTGCTGAAGACCTATCAGCATCCACCACCATCAGGCAACAAGGTGCTGCAATGAAACGACATCTTGACACTAATTGTTCGTTGTAACCATTTTCGTGTTTGATATATTTAGACAGACCCTTGTTGGTGGTTTTATTGCAACCAGCTGTACTCCAATATTGTAACGCATTTCTTAGCATTGTAGAGCTGTACAAACCCAATACTAAATTCCCATATACTTTAGTTAAATTTATATTTTAAATCGAATACACTGCTGCTACTTTAGAGATTTCAGTTCGTTGTATTATATGATTATGTGTGCCTCGTCTTAGGGTGAGCCCTCTATCCTTATAGATGTGACGGTTGCATAAGACTGTATTAGGGACATCAGTGACTCAACAGTGCTCCCAGGAGGACATACAGAGTATTGAAGTAGATGATCCCTTTTTCAAGGATGCGTGTTTCCCTGTATCATTCTGCTGACAGGTCCCTCCTCTCCAAGGGAAGCTGCAGTACATGCGTGTGCTCAATGACCTCCCGCCTTTTGGTGGTTTGCTGTTCCACACTGTTGGACTGGTAATTACTTTTTGCATCTAGAGTAACTCATGTACTTATACTTCCTTTCTTATCCCCGTGCATTTTCCTCATACAATCTTGGTAACTGGAGTGGGTTTTAAGCTTTAGCAGGACACACAAGATGGCCTATTTTTATATGCATTGATTTAACATTTCTAAATAATTTAACGTATAACATAGTGGATTTGTAAAACACAAACAAAGGCATTGATTATGTGCTCAATAAATGCATCCTGTCTGGTGTTTGTGAATATCTAGTTGGAAACCTGCTGTGTTTCTCATACAGGATGAGAAACAATCAGCCACAACTCTGCTGGTGGGTCCACGACACGGTATTAGTCATGTGATTGACCTGAAAAACAACCTCACCACAGTTCTGACCGAGTTCAGCAGGGTCGCCAAGATCCTACTCTACCGGGAGAACCAGGGAGTGGCTCGGGTGGAGGTGACCATCCACGAGGCCAAGGTATCACAACACAGTCTAGAAAAATGCACAATACGATAACATGACACATTGTCTTGCAGCAAGGATGTTTTATTAATGACAAACATGCATTTTGCATGCCTTTACACACTTTATGGTTCATAGAGTTACATTCCAGCTATATCAAATCTTTAATTATTTTTGAACTATCATCCAACAATATAACACATTTCATTTCAACAGGTATGTCATTACAATAAGAGCAGGCAATGCTTATTGCCTGTCCCCTAAACAGTCTCCTAATTCCCCTCCCTGCCACACCCTGCAGCCCCTGGTCCTGCTGATGGAGTGGCCTGATGCCACTAACTTTGCCTGCCTCATCTCTGGCTACTACAAGCTGTTTGTGGACCCTAAACGGACCATCTACTTCCGGACACCTGGTCAGTCTCAACTGACCAAGGCAGGTATGTTAGATGTCACCTTCTTGACTTCTATTGGTTAGTATTGTACATATATTCTGATTATACACCATATGATAATAAAATAAATACAGGAAAAACAAGTGATAGGACCTTGTTTACTTTGAATTTCAAGATGAAACATTCTTAGCATGTATTTGGTGGCATATAAGTCTAAGTATCTTTCTTCCAGTGTCTAATTAGCATTACACTGCATGTCAGACAATATTTGGCAACCTTATATGTTCAGTCTACGTGGACATTGGCCTGCTTCTCCATCTGTGACTGGACTGAAACCATTACCAGCAGTAATCAGTTTATCATGGAACTATCATCCCATAGCGCCCTCTGCTGTCTCACCTCACATCTCCATCCTGACTCATGGGAATGGGACTTTCCACTTCCTTTTCCCAAGACACATTATGGAATTTTACAATGCATTTGTCTTTTTTGGCTGTAATCACAAACATGCAGTGTTCAAGCATGCAGAGATCTTCTTACATCTTCTGTCTCCACCTGTAGTCCACCTAAAGGAAGGACCATCATACTATCCCATCACATTCCACCAGAATCTAACCCTCCAACCTCAACCAAACTTCAACCTTCAACATCCATCTCTGAAATAACAAACAATACCCCATGTGACCACCAGCCGTCGCCTCTGCTTTCCCATCTGGATCTACTCTATCCCCAGTAGTTCTTAACTCCTCAAACTCTCCACTGCTCTGACAATTCTATCCTCAGATTACAGAGGCTCCCACCATGCCCATCCACGTTCCGGGGCTACAGGTTCGTCAAGTGGAGGGCGGCGAGGAGACGAGAGGGAAGGCTCACACAGGGAGCCAGGGTCCTCGAGGGCCCCTGTTCCCGCAGAGCCTCAGCACCTAGGCCTGTGTCATGTCCACCTTCGAGAACAGCAGCAACTTCAAGAGCTCCAAACACAGGCCGAAGCAAAGCCTGACATCAATGAAAACTTCATTTCCCAGGAGCCCCCTGGGCGGCCTCGCACCAAGTCTGACCCAACCCTGCAGAGTACAGAGGAAATAGCTGGGGTTTCAGAGACCCCAACAGTGGAGAATGCAAGTTTTAGGAGCCGCGCCCAAACTCTGGGTCAATCCCAGAAAGCCTCACGATATTTTTGTGACTCGTGCAAAGCCAGGTTTAGGGAAGAGGGTCTATCAGCGGCAGTTAACAGTAGTGGGAGTTCGGGGAAACATTGCTCCAATGCTTGTGCCTCCCGCGATGGAGGGGCCGTTGACCTCATGGCCCTACCTCCACCAGGGAATGAAGAGGAGGATGAGGAGGTGGCAGATGATGGAGGAGGGAAACTGCAACCTCCAGCACCTGCTATTGCTGCCCCACCACCTGGGTTCAGGGACAGCTCAGATGAGGATGACTCTAAGAGAGGGAGGAAGGCTCGAACCAGTGCCAGCCCAGGGGCCGCCTCTGGGAATATGTCCCAGGCCAAGGAAGATGTGCCTGTGACATTGATTGACAGCGTGGCCACAAGAACAGTTCGGGATCATGCCCAGGAGCTTGATGATGCTCTGGTGTCCACCTTGCAGGCGCTAGAGGCTTTGGCAGCTTCTGAAGACTACCCCCATCACCCTCAACAGCCAGCACAGACTGCAGGTCAACAGTCTGAGTCACGCCAAGGCCCTCATCTCACTCACAGACTTAACAGTAGTACTAATCCAATAAAATGTTATTTAAATGTCCTATCATTGATCATTATACATGATTGTTTTTACTATAATAATACATTTACAGTACAACAGCTTTATACAGAAACCTCAGGCACAGAGATATTGTAGGG
This sequence comes from Acanthochaenus luetkenii, assembly GCA_900312575.1. Taxonomy (NCBI): domain Eukaryota; kingdom Metazoa; phylum Chordata; class Actinopteri; order Beryciformes; family Stephanoberycidae; genus Acanthochaenus; species Acanthochaenus luetkenii. The sequence continues at coordinate 10,565 of OMOT01000429.1, forward strand.
AAGGAGCAACAAGGGCAGCGAGTGTTAGGGCCAGTCATAAGGTCAAACAAGTCTGTTGCAAGGACAATACACCTGGCAACATAACCAAGTGCTGAAGTGTCTGGCATCGGCAATTGAGAGAAAATGGATAGAAATCAATTTGTCAGATGGTAGGAAGGAAGATATTTAAACTTATTTTGTCTGTGAGGGAGAAAAGATCAGGAGGGAAGCATTTTGGGCAGACATATTGTAGGCAAGCTAAGGGTAGGCAGAGACTGGCAAATGGCAGTAGATTTGGGGGAACACGTGAAATGGTGAGCACAACCTTAGGGCCAGACTTGTGAAGAAAGTTCTTCCCAAGTTGTCTTGGAGACAACAATCCTCTCATGAAACTGAACACAGAGATGCTTCCTTACAGATTGAGATGGGCTGTGTGCGTGACACTGTGAGCACAATCAGTTAAGACGCACAGCAGTTCATTTCCACAGCTGTTTCAACTGGCTCTGTACTGTAGACTCTAGTGCTGATCGGACGCGATGTGCCGTTCTTGCAATGAATCTCGGGGCTCCCCATTCGTTCTTGTCGTTCAAGTCACCATCCAATGCATCCTTGGCTGGCAAGTAAACTACCAGGATCTTTATCCATCCTCCATCCTTGTGCTTCGGTGGTTAGATATTACGTCAAACATGATGGAGGACACAAGAACGCACAAGAAGGCGTTTTGAGGAAGGGCCATGCTGTTGTAGTCAGAGGCAGAGTAGATTGTGTCTTTTCTGGCACTTACAATGCCAAACAGGCTGTTTCAAGCCAGAAGGGTCAGACGTCCCAATAGCCCAGTGCTGTTGAGACCAATCGTTAGTTTGCTTGGCAATGTTGGGAGCTAGGGATAAGCCTAAGTGTAGGTACAGGGTACTGTAGGAGATTTAAGATGCGTTGAAGGGGGAATGGTTCTGGGATACCAAAACTTACTTTTGAGACTTCTGGAGGTGTCGTGGTCTTAATTAAATTCACTTAATTCAGATTAGGTGGTTAAATAAATGGTGCTGCCTGTCTGATGGGCCTGTAGATTTATGACCGAGTAACCTGATGCCCTCTACGATAACCATTTGTGGGTTAGTATACCTCTTAAGTATATTTAAGAAGGCACTTAGTACAATTCCCCTCTTAATGCATTAAAAAACATCTGTATTTTTGTTTTCAGAAAATTAGCCAGCCACACTTTTACGACAATCTAATCGTCATATTACATAGGGAGAGTAATTAATTTGCTAGTCTTCGCATAACCTCAATCACACACATACATGTAACTCTCACATGCATGTGTGTCATTAGAGGGTTCAGAGCGCATGTTCAGCCAGGAATGGTGCCCTTGTAGAAAGTAGCGGTTCTGTGTTTTGCTCAAGGTCCCTTCGACAAAGGTTGACACACTTGGGTGTACTGGGGATCGAACCTGTGTCCCTCCATTAATAGGGAATCCACCTTAACCACAAAAACTACCTCGCTGCCTCCAGACTGGCAATTGTAGCTCAATTAAATAATTTCAACAGGGCACACAAGCATTACATTTAGTTCCACAGCTGTTGTAACAGTAAGAATATGTGATAGAATTATGAGAGAACTTAATTCCCCATTGATGGGCACTAATATTGCAAGCAAAGGCTGACCAGGAGCTGGTTTGAAAGAGAATATCTGGTGTGATATTGTTTTTTACTAGGATAGGCTGCGAAAAATCCTGAACTTTCCCTTATCTGGGTTAACATTCGAGTAATGTAGCCTATTAGCTTTACAACTGCAATCATTTTGTGCTGAAGGAGAACAAGGTGCATTCAGTCAAACTAACAAATGTTTAATTGATTGATTACAGTAACATAACACAAGTATAGCCACTTAATTTTTTCTTTACAGTAAAATATCACAAGTATAACAACTTCATTATTTCTTTGTTATTCATATTCATTGCTTCTTGATCACCCTGACGGTGTGCTGTGCTCCCTTCCTCCGCAGGGCTGATTGTGTTAGCTGCCATTACACCTGAGTCATCATTGGACTCGGGCCATGAGACCAACTCCTCTGAGTTGACAGACGTCTCTGAGATGGTGTCAGCCATGAAGCAGCACCAGAACCAGGCCTACCTGTTGGCTCACCACATCAACAAGGAACGTATCCTAGGTCGCCGTGACTTCCCCCTGGCTATCCCAGGCTGCACTGCACAGACCATAGGTACCGGGGCCTTCTCTGTGGGTCAGATTCGTGCTGGCTGTCCGCCCAAGCAAGTAATCCTCAGCAAGACTGTACCCTTTAAAGTCAGCCCCAGTCAAAAGACTGCAACACTCAGTGTTGTGGGGGAGCAGGGAGGCAATCGAGACCCTACTCAGACTCAGAAGACAGATCTGAAAGGAAAACCAGAGTCCACCAAAGCAAACTCTCCTGATTCCGCCTCTAAGTCACCAGAAGAACTTAAAGTGTCACCGACAGCCCAAGGCAGCAAAGATCAGAAGTCATCCAATTCCTCTGGGGTAAAACTGAGCCAAAATCATTCTGAGGGTGTAAAGGGGGAAACAACTGCACCACCTAATACGGACCCTACCAACAAAGCCTTACCTATTCTCTTGTCTGTGGACAGAACTGCCTCTGCCAAGATTTCCCCCAATAACATGTGCCAAGATGCCGAGACTGCCTCTAGCGAGACCATGAAGCCTTCAAGCTGTAAAGAATTTCTGCCAATTGATGACCTCTTCTGCACATGCCCAGTGCGGGTGGATCCTGGGCCTCAGCTGAGACTAAAAGATCGACAGGTTCAGAAGGTAGTGGTGTTTCAATCCTCTTCCCCAACAGATGACGAGCGTCTTCGGGCCAAAGGCCTCCAGCTGGCTAACAGCAAAGATAACACAGTGAGAGGGGGAGGAGCAGACGCCACTTTGGCTAAACCCAGCCATCAAATCCAAACCAAGTACTCCCCTCGCATGCCTGTGAAATCAGAGAGAAAGGACGCAGCTGAGGGCAAGACTGAGGGTTCCCAGGGCAAAGCACACCCCGAGCCACAGAAAGGCCCCTCGAGATCATTACCTATTTTGGAAGATCCCACACACCCCAGCACCTCTATAGATAAGGTCTCCACTCTCCCAACCAGCGACTCAAAGAAGCAGGGCAGTGGTAAGGGGAAGTCCCAGCGTGGTGCCCCTTTCCTGAGCTTTAGAAACCTCCTTTCAGCTACGTTCCCAGCCAGAATGCGAAGAGAGACAGATGAGCGACGGGCTCAGTTGCAGAAGGTCCGCCAGTATGAGCTGGAGTTCTTAGAGGAGCTGCTGAAGCCCAAGTCATCCCAGGGAGAGTATCTGCCCCAGGGGTCCTCACCAGTGCCCTCAGGCACTCCTTGTGCCTGCCAGCTCCGTACCAGCCCTGTCCTGAAGGCCCCAGGTATCTCCAGGGAGCAGCGACGTAGCTGTGACTGCAAGAGAATGTGCAGAGGCATGCGTCTACCTGACACACCAGTTGGCTCAACTGCAGAAACACAGCACAGAGGCAGAGAGAGGAATATTTCGAAGACTCCCCCAGCGGTCTCCAAAGTCCCTCACACCCAAGGTGGTACAAGTAGACCTCAGACTCTAGAGATCAAGACCACACGAATACGCTCTACGAGCCTTGAGTCCAGAGAGCCAAGGGGAGAGCAAGGCTCCTGCTTGCCCACGTGCGCCTCCCAAACAGATTGCATGGGAGCGCCACAATATAAGAGGCTCCAGAGGCGATACAGCATTGGAGAGGTGGATAACAGCACTAGCATACCTGTATATGCTGAGGTGAAGCCCAAAGCCAAGAGTCTAGAGAAGGAGATGGAGAGAGTGAGGGCCACGGGACTGAGGCTCCCCACCCCCGTGGAGCCAGTCCACACTCAGTCTCACCAGGCAGAGGGGAAGGGGAAAAAGGGAGTGTTCTTCATTCAGGGAGAGGAGCTACTACGTGAAAGTAGAGAGGGGACTGGGGAGGTGCTGCTGAACCTGCCCAGTGAAGACAGTGATGACAGGGAGAAATGCTGCTCCTTCTGTTTCTGCTACAGGAAGTGTGAGGCGGCAGATGAGAGCAGTGAGAAGGATGAGCTCTCGTACTCCATACCGCTTCAGGTCCTTCCAGGCATGCAGCTGGACACACGTACCCTGCCTGTAGTGAGCAAAACTCTCCAGGTTCTCAATGCAGAGGACTGCAGT
>OMOT01000433.1:965-14082 GCA_900312575.1 Acanthochaenus luetkenii
CATGAATCTAATTATAACTCCACTACATTCATGCATTCATATACTGCATGTATCTTCTCTGATGTTTATCAAACAACACAGATCTCAACTAAGTCTCTGAGTATGGGTATAAATATGTGTCACTAGGAATTGAATCAGAATTATTTATATTTGAATTGCTCAAAACTGAATTTGAATCACATAATTTGAATTTGTATTGTTCAACTTTAATAATTGCATTGAAAAACTGAATCTGAAGTATAATCTGAAACGTAATTTACTAGTTTGAAACTGAATTCACTTCTCATAATTCAAATAAAAAATGGAGACACACAACTGTAGTCACTTCTCACAATTCTAATTCAGTTCTCACAATTCAAATTAAAAACTCACAATTCTAATTCAGAACTGGTATTTCAGATTCAAAACGGTCACACATCCGGGGTCCTTTTCAGCCAATCAGCACCTACTGTATTTTGTGGACCACTTCATGCACCCCCCTACCTACGTGCCTAATGATTTGTTGATCGTGTAGAGAAACCGCCATTGAACCTCAACCATACAGTACACTTGTTTAAGAACGTTTATTTTCGACCATGGATGAGGCTCTGGGCTGTCAAACACGGTAACATCACTTTACGCTATATTTTAATTATGTTTTGAAGTTAACATTAGAGCTATTGTTGTAGAATTGTTTTGTTTGGTCAGCGGGCAAAAACAAGTTGAACAATGCAAATTCTAATTATGTGATTCAAATTCAGTTTTGAGCAATTCAAATTCAAATATAAATAATTCTGATTCAGTTCCTAGTGACACATATTTCTGCCCATACCTAAGCATTAAGACTTGGCTATGAGCGCTGAGGATCCAGACCAATTTGTATAACCTGGCAGTGAAATTTGTTTTACAGCAGTTTACTGGCTCGTAGATGTTACGTTACAGTGTATCCACAATCCAGTAACATTTACTCATCCACTCCAATTGAAAAAGATAAAGTAAAAAACGATTTACTCACAATTACATAGGCGAATCCACAAGGCAATACTTCTTATCCAATACAGGAGTAAACATTTTTATAACTAAAGCAAAAAATACCATTAAGATACAGTAAGAAAACTGTATGGCTCCTATCCATTTATATAAAGAGACAGTCACTATTACAATAGTACCTACATGAACACTACATTATGATTAAATACTTTTTAAAATGAAGTTTAAATATTTAGGAAAAGGCTATACTACACCAAAAAAAGAGGTAAATAATTATCATGTATAGTTAATGAGAGATGAGTTCCCCCACTTCTAAAATGTGGCCAGAAAATGGACCCCCATATAAACTTAAATAATAACAAATACTCGCATTATTTTGAACTGTTCAAAGAAAAGGGTAAAAAAATACATCATAGTATCATGCAAGTTATGCATTGGGGACAAATGCCTGTTTGGGTTTCTTCACAATAGCAGTGAAAAGGAATATTTATTAAGCCTGTTTTTAAGTGGGTAATGTAATAAATAGTAACTTAGTAAAGTAACTACATCTTCTCAAAAGTAACTTTCCCAAACACTGTTAGGAAGTGACTGCTTATACAAATTACTGATTATGTTGCATTGAAATTAACTCATAGTTAAGACTCATACATGACCTTGCCGTGCCACAAAACCTCTGGATACAGCAAAGAAGACCAGAATATGGGAGTTAAAGATAATCAACCAACAATGCTAACACTCAGACTGTGGCAGATGGAGGGAGTATAGGAGGGGGGAAGTGAAGGAGGCCCGTACATGCCGTTCCCCACGTGGACGCTAAAGCCCAGAGACGGCCGTCCGCCCCAATCAGCGAGAGATAGGAGACAGCTGAGCCCATTAGGAGGATCGGGCAGGGCCAATAAGAAAGAGAGCGGCAGGATTTAAAAAGGGGAGAGGAAAAAGAGGAAGGGGTGTGTGACCCATGGGAGGTGTAAGAGAGAGAGAGAGAGAGAGAGAGCGAGCATTGACAAGACTGTGTATGACCGACCCGACTAAGAACTCTGCTGTGTGCTGGATCCATGCCCGTCTGAGAACCCTCTTTGGTATCGACCCGTGCGTGTTTGACGACTCTTCTCCTGCCTTGACACCCGGACTGTATGCGAACCTGAGCTGTGTATCAAACCCTGGAAAGGACTACGACTACCCCCTCAGTGACATTGCTGATAAGAGGCTGACCTGTTACATCCCTGAAACAGTGAATAAATAGCTGATTCTGGTAAATAGCTGTGTGGACAGTATCTTTGTTATCTCCGGCCACGTGACCACTCATTTCACTCTCACGAGTGTGCCACATATGGTGGAGAATTTGGGCGTCTTAATATCGCCGGAAAGAAGCGATCACACACGACCACGAGTATGGACGGCGCAGACCTGAGAGCGCTGCTGGCGGCTTCCAACCAGCAGCTACAGACTCAGAACGAGCGGAACCACCAGCAGCCGCAAGCTCCAGAGAGCGGAGGAGCAACGCCAACTACACACCCAGGTGATCGAGAGCCAGCGAGCCGAGACCCGGCTGGCCGAGTTGGCGTTACGCCAGGATGAAATCATCGAGAGAACAGCGGCCGCGAGGACGAGCCAGCCCAACCCCGCTCGCTTCCTGGTCAAGCAAACAGATGCGGATGACATTGAGGCCTACCTTGAAGCCCTGTCGGAGGGAGTGGCCAGCGACGTGGCACCCAACGCCGAGGCAGAGGGAGAGAGACAGGGGACCTCTGGGCTGCCCAGCGAGGATGAGGCTGACCTGGGCGACCTCTTCCCGCTCTACCCCCTGGCCGAGCCAATGACCGGGCGGTTTGGCACAGAAGATCCGGCCCTCGCAATGCCTTTACCCAGGTGACGGTGGTGGACGGCCGCCTGCTCGAGGGGGTAAGACAAATAAATGACCCACATTTCACCATCAAACTTAAACAATATATATCAAGTGATTAAGAAGGAGGGGCGGGTAAGGGAGCTGTTGCTCGTACCCCGCCCTTTAACGATGTCCGTCCTTAGGCTGGCGCATTCACTCCAGCTCGGCGCTCACCTTGGAGCGGATCCGCGAGAGGTTCTGGTGGCCAGGGGTGAAGAAAGCCGTGGAGGACTTCCGCCGATTTATTGACTGTTTCTGGGAAGTAACGGTTTAGTCTCTTATCAGAAATGTCACTTGTGGGGTAGTCGTATTCCAGTCCAGGGTTCGGTACACAGTTCAGAGTTTCACCTTCCTTTTAAACCCTGCCGCCCTCTTCCCTAATTGGCCCTGCCCGATCTCCCTAATCTCCTCAGCTGTCTCTCATCTCTGGCTGATTCTCCATATACGTCAGAATATGGGCCTCAGTGTCCATGCGGGGAACGGCACGTACCGCCCCTCCTTTAACTCCCCCCTCCTATACTCCCTCCGACTGCCCCAATATGCATTATGATAAAGAATTATAAGATTATCATCTTGTGAAACATTGATGCATTGTGCAACTGGTGAATCATTGAACTGTTAAGTGTAGCCAGTGCATTTGTAAATACTGTATCCACTGACTAAAATATAGAATACATGGAAGGGCTATAGGATTTCTCAACATAATCTACACACATGGATAACTGTTAATATGGCATCTACTATCTACACTACTGAAATTCACAGCAGAGTTTCGTATAATTTTTCTCCAGGCATCCAACCAAGCTAGCTCAGGTGTAGACCAAGAGGGGGGCCTCAGGATATATTTAGATCAGGCAAGAGGTAAGATGGCTACATGCTACTTAATTTACTGGCTGGGTGGTGTTGCTGTACTCTGAGGGGATGAAAACTAAATCAAATGTGCAATGAAAAACTCCAAACACTGGATTTAATTGCAATACGCTTAATTGCATTCTATTTTTGTATTCCACAGAATTTTGGTCTCAGCCTTCGGGTAAAATGTTATTAGTTGCTTTGCACCACTATGAGTATTGAAGGTACTGCCTTATTTATATGCAACCCATTCCATTTAAAGGTCCCATATTGTGTATCTTTGTTATTGTTGTTTTTAAATCTACTATGGTTCAGGATAAGAATAATGGATGCTTCCTTATCAGGCCTGCTAGCGCTAGAGCTAGCCTGAGCGTTAGCCATGAGGTAGTCCCATCGGCAGAGGGTGATAAGGTCTCAGAGCAATTGCCTGAGCCAGCCGTCAGTCAAATTTACAACCACCAACCCTGGTTGAAAATCATTTGTCTCTGCTTGGTAGTCCATGTGGCTGGTCTGCTGTCCCGGCTACTCGGGCCTGCGTTAATTTACAACTCCAGTTTAAACCTTACTCCTAATCTTAAAATTAAGCTCATCGTGTGAGATGCTCGTTATGCGGCCCTCAACACCAATTAACCGTAGACAAAATCAAGCTGCTACCTCGCAACTACCCTTCTACCTTATTATCTTCTATCACCCACTGGGGCCTTATACGTCTTTTTTAGAAGAATTTTCAAATTTCCTCTCAGATCTGGTAACTCGGATAACATATTATTTAGTGGTGATTATATTATCCATGTAAACAATACAACCAATCCTCTTAGTAAGGCTTTCTTACTGCTTATCGACATGCTTGGCTTTACTCAACTAGTCCATGAAAAACCCACTCCAACAGTAATACTCTTGATTTGGTCCTTACACATGGTATTACCATCTCTAATCTCAAAGTTTTGGCATATCCACCAGCATTATCAGACCATTACCTAATTAAACTCTAAACTCAACTGCCTTGTCAGCAAACAAAGTTGGTTGATACCTACAGTACCCGCCATATGGATGCTGCCAAAATCGCAAAACTCGCAGATCTGCTACCTAAAACTCTCTCCTCACACGTTCACTCAGCGTTAATTACTGGTAATGCTTACAAAAATAGTCCTAAATTCCTACTTGACACAGTAGCAAACATTACCTGAAAACCCTCCCCTATACTTAATTCTCCATTTACAGCTATTTTTTATCATTCTTTATTAAGAAAATGTGTATTAGAGATTAGATCATAAATTAATCTAATGAGGACTCTGATCCCTCTCCTCAACGAGCATCTGGTGCCCTGGATACCACCAGCGTACTCTCGCAGTTTCAGACTCCCTAGATACTTTTTCAAAAATAGTATTTGCCTCTAAATCAACGACATGTCTATCTCAGTGTTTCCCAACCCTGGTCCTCAGGGCACAGAGCTCTGCTGGTTTTCTCTCCTACCAGGTAGTTAATTGCATTCACCTGGCGTCCCAAGTGTAAATCCTTCCCTGACTAGATGGCTGAAATGAAAACCAGCAGTGCTCTGTGCCCTGAGGACCAGGGTTGGGAAACACTGGTCTATCTGACCATTTCCACCAAAGTGGTTAAGGAACTCTAGGCCCCACTTTGCTCAAATTTTTTATACCTCCTCTCCTCTGGCATTGTGCGCTCCGTATCACGGTTGTGACCGTGTCAGCTAATTCCCCAGTATCTTTTGTGTTTCCCTCTCCCTGTGTTTCAGCAATACCCTTCTGTCAGAGAGCGAGGTAGCAGGAGCGTTAATGGTGTCCCTCAAACCATCGGTGCTTGTGGAAGGGAATAATATTCATAGAGAGGAAGAGTTATGGCATAAATAATTCAGGTCCAGGCACTCAAGGTAGGTTTGAAAAATTTAAAAGGCCTTTAATTCAACGGGCTAAAAAAACACCAACGCGTATTGGCTTGCGCTTTCTTCAGGGTGTGGCAACACAAAGAAACAAACAGAGTAAGTGTGAGTACATGCAACATTTTTTGGTCTCTTTGGGCATCACACAATAAATACAATACATGAAGTACAAATGCCAAGGTAGATTTTTTGGGGAGGAAATCCAAATCCAGAGCAAACCCAGAAACCTTACTTTGTTACACACGATAACAAAGAAGCTGTCCAGATCATACACATTATAACGATAAATTGAGACATCATTGAGAGTGACAATTATTTACGGTCGGTATTCACTGAACCCCCGGGGATCAGCTTCAGAAGGGCCCCAACAATCAAGGACAAACTAGTCTCTATTTATATGCTGCCTCTCTGCACAATTTTTCCATTGCCATAACCTTAAATTTAATTGTTATGCAGACAATACCCAAATGTACCTACCCATTAAGCCAAATGACCTTTCACAAAATGTAGAAGTGTACCTATCTGCTGTCAGAAAATGGATGTCAGTTAACTTTCTGCAACTAAATGGCAACAAAACGGAGATGTTAGTTATTGTCCCCAAAACATACATTTTGGGGACAGTTTAATTACCCACATTTAAAAATCATGGCATTACATTCGACTCAACTCTCTCATTTGACTCCCACATCAGGGATATCAAAATGATAGCCTTGTTCCACTTCTGCAAACTCGCAAGAATTTTACCTTTATTGAATATGGCAGATGCCGAAACCGCTCAAGACTTGATTACTGTAACGTCTAGTTTTCTGGTCTACCTATTCAGGAAGGCAGATGGCGGCTCCGGGAGAGATGTCCTGGGGGCCGGAGGGGTGGTGCGTGCCGTTTCCTGCAGGGGAGCTAGAGCCCAGATACGGACGTCCACCCCAATCAGCGCCAGGAAGCAGCTGAGGCAATTAGAGGGAACCGGCAGGGCCAATCAGAACATGGGGCGGCATGGTTTAAATAGAAAGAGAGAGAGCAGAGGAAGGTGTGCGACCGATGGGGAAAGTCAGAGGAGGAAAGAGAGACAGAGTGATGAGACTGCCGAAAGCGTGGCTGACCGACTGTGTACCAATACCCTGCTTGGTATTAACCCCCATCTGTCTGAGAACCCTTCTCCTGCCTTGACCCCCGGATTGGACGAGAGCCTGCCCTTGGCTCATTTTCTGTAAGTCCTTTCAGACATGCTTGTGATAAATAGCTATATAAATAAATGAACTTGAACCCTGGAGCTATTCATTTGCAGTGACTGCAATCGACTCAACAAACCGAAACAACTAATTTGCTGTACTGTATACACTTATACTTATATAGGAAATGTCACCCAACCAAGCTTGCCTGGTGTGTCTTTGGAAGATAAATTGTTGGGTGAATATGTAATTGTATGCGTCCATCAGAGCGTGTCTTCTCCTACTAAGGTGTCGTGAGGCAGTGTGTCTTCTAATTAGATGCATCAAGACATTGTTTTTGAGTCGTAGCTTTGATGCTCGTTCAAAGTGATTTTGTTCATAGACTGAATACTGGTATATCAACCAGAGAATTCCAAGTAAAACAATTAGCCATCCACGCTGCTGATGCTCCATTTTCATTACTTAAAAAAATACAAATCTGTCCAATGAGTACAGTTTGCTTGCTCGTGCCATTTGTTTACAAGTTTTGGTCCGCTGTTAAATGTTGCCGTGTGAACAGAAACCGAACCAAGGGGCAAGTGCAACATTGTAAGTTCAAGTTCATTTATTTATATATCCCTTTATCACAAGCATGTCTCAAAGGACTTTACAGAAAACAAAATTATTGGGATTACAGAATAGTATAAGACAAACATAGGGAAACAGAACAAAGCACAAGACACACAATATAAATTTGTAGCAGACCACAGCAAGCCTAACTATTCTACAAGGTCTAAACTACCGGCACCACCAGCCTCAGACCCTCGAGGCATACAAGGAAAAACTTCCAAGAAAACCTTATTAGTAAAAAAATGGAAGAAACCTTGGGTGGGCCAGGTCAAAGAGGAATCCCCCACCAGGATGACTGAGCGTGCAATAGGTGCTGGGACAAACAGTGGAATGTACAATAGCATAGGCAATGACAGTGACATTGGAAACAGATACGGCGGTAGAGGCAGAGAGATGGAGGCACGGTTGGTTCACAGAACCAGGGGCTGCGATCACGTATTAACAGCCAGGTAGAAACAACATTAGGGCCTGCAATAACGACCTTAGGGGAAAGGGTATCATATTATTATCATATTAGTCCCTGAATCGGAACAAAGCAAATGAACCACGTGTGAAAACACACATATACATAACTACAAGTTATCTCCTTTATATTCCATAGACCACAACCTATTTATTTTTATAGAAATTACTGATACATAGCACAAATGTAGCAAAATAGGATAAAGTTCCAAATAACTGATGTGAACAGCTACTTTCTGCAAACCGTTGTTGGTCAATGTTCTCTTTTCTGACTTGATTGTCTCTCTTTTCTGCTCCGTATATGCCTCAGGCTGGATTCACCTGTAGGTCTACAGCTGGTAGGGTCACAGCCAGACCCGGCCCAGGAGGAGACTGCTGTTAGCACATCTTGTCGACGCCGTCCTGGTGGGGGATTCCTCTTTGACTTGGCCCACCCAAAGTTTCTTCCATTTTTTCACCTAATAAGGTTTTCTTGGAAGTTTTTCCTTGCATTCCTCGAGGGTCTAAGGCTGGTGGTGCCAGGTAGTTTAGGCCTTGTAGAATAGGTAGGCTTGCTATGGCTAAAATGTTTATTGTGTTTCTTGTGCTTTGTTGTTTCCCTGTTTGTCTTATACTATTCTGTAATTCCATTGATTGTTGTTCAGTTAGATTTAGTTTGGCTAACTTTCTGTAAAGTCCTTTGAGACAGACATGCTTGTGATAAAGGGCGATATAAATAAATTAACTTGAACATAATTTAAGGATTTTGTTAATCACATTACCAGTTATAGGTTATTTCTTGTAATAGGCTCTAAGCTCTATCACACACAGCAAGCTCCCGATAAAGGTAAACTGTGTAATTGTTTTTGTTGTGTGTCTGTAGTTTAGTTAAATAGCTAGCTCTCCAGAAAAGTCATCAGGAAGCACTACTACTAGCTACCTAGTATAACTGTCAGTCAACATTACAGGTGGCAGCCACAGCCTTTGTCCAAGCTAGGATAAAATGCATGCACTAGTTACGGTACTATTAGATGGTTTCTCAGGTTAGCAAGATTGATTGTTCCTTGGTTCTAGTTTACGGAACAGACTTACAATTAACTAGATATCGTTTTTGTCTTGTTAGATTACTCTGTGCTGCACAAGACAGCTGTCAACAGTTGATTCAGCTTGGAATAGTTTTCAGACTATAACAACATTTTGAATGCCTTTCAATAAACCAAAATATGTCTCTTCTTAATTATACAGGCTGTAGCCTATTTAAATGTTCTTTTGTCAGGAACAAATAATCAGAGAAAAGCAGCGCTCTATATTTTGAAACTTTGATAATTGTGGGTGCAGTATTTGAATTTAAGTTAACTACAGATATAAATTACAGATCGTAGCTGCCAATAATCAATCATATCAATCATATTAATAATGGCTGATAGCCTGTGTGCAACCTAATGTCATGCATTTATGTTCTTTTATCCTCTACTTTTGTCACTAGTCTGACAAATATTGTAATAGAGAATAGGATATTTTTGTTAACCTAACTGCTTGTTTTCTGTGTGTTCTTATATTATGGAGGCATCAAAATACCAAAGACCAAAGTCATTCACCACCAGAGGTGTGAAAAGGTCTGCCTGACCCTGCACAGTTACCCTGGACTATTCCAGGATAGCATTACTGAGTTTACCTTTTACCCAGGTCATTGGTTTGGTATGAATGGGGCTACAATTTCATTCATTCCAAACATGAAGTCTGCATAAGCTTTGTTATGTGCTGCTTTATGGAAGGACAATTCTGCAACCAGTCAGCTGCGAGGGTGTAATTTTTAGTGTTATGGGACCACACATTTCTTATTTAGGGCCACCAAAACCCTGGGGCAGGCCCTGGTCACAGCTGATTTGGCCCTGCCAGTCGTCTGGGACCTCATTTTCACCCTGTCTGGATTCCAGGGACTGGGGGGAAAAAAACAGCCCTGGACTTTGACCCAGACCAGCCCACCACATCCGGTGCGTGAATACTCCACAGTCCCTGGCAGGGTTGTCAAGATACTATTCTGGTCGATTGGATGCTGTCTTTCTTATAGTATATATATTATTCTAGTTTAACAAGAGTTAAGAGATGGGGGACACACCCCAGAGGTCTTGCTGGCTGGAAGGTAGAGTACAGTCTGAAAAGTCATGATAAAAGAGTTAGAACTACAATAATAGTTAGTTAGTTATATTAGTCATATTAGAGTACACAGAAGCTATAATATAGTAGAAGTATATAATTTAACTAGAATACAGTGATGATAAAACAGTGATGGTCTCTGACATTTGTTGGGGGACCAGCAGATTCTTCAGTGTACCACTTTTTTCTGCAACTCTTTCTATGACCAAGTCAAGGGACATGAGGGACATCATCCTTCTCTGTGGCCCCATAAGCATGACCAACCCAACCTGTATTAGTGCCCAATGAAATGCCAGAACATTTTGGGTGGCATCTGCTGAGTGGAGGATTTTCAATTCAAATGTTGCAAACTGGCCTGATTGGAAGGATTTCAATAATTATTTAGTGAGGGGAGCCAATCTGGACTAAGTCAAGTTGTGATGTGTTTACTGCAGTTAGTCTGAAACTGTCAGAACATGTTTGAAAATGCAATAACTTCAAATTAAACGAATCAAATTGTAACAATGGCGTCATTAAATATCTTTAATCACATATGTATGTAAATAGAGGATCATTTTAATTCATACAGTAGGGCCCCTTTAAAAAGGCATATAAACACAAATTGGCTTGAATAAAAGCAGTGTTTGCATGTGAATACAGGCTTGTGGCACTGCAGGCTGAGCTGTGCTGTTGGAGAAGTTTTGGTGTGGATATAAGCCAACTGAAATTAACTGTTGCTGAAAACACAAACCTCCCATAATCTATTGTTAGAGCTATCTCCATGGACACCACTGTCTGTCTGCCTGTCTGTCATCCTCCAGCCAATCCTCCTACTCTGCTATGTTGCTCTCTCATTTCTCTCTCGGTTGCTTTTTTATGATGTCAGAGCTCAACATGCACATAGTTTCATTCATTTTGAGACAAACTGGTTATATTGAATCAAATCAACATTTATTTGTCACGTACTCCAATCATACAAGTACAGTGTGCAGTGAAATGCTTTGTTGCCAACTCCGTAAGTGTGCTGGTATACAATGAAATAAAATAAAATAAAGATAATATAAAAAGGCGGGTGGAATGGGCTGTCAAATTGTCACAACTGGGGACTCAGGATACAGAATTGACAGTTGAGTTAAAAAGGGAGATTTATTGCAGGGACAGAGGAGTGGACGGGGGAATAAGTCCAGGGTTTTGCAGTGGGGAGTGAGCAGGGCAGGCTGGATGGTTGGCGTGGCGGTGGAAGACGGAAGACACGTGGGACAGGAACAGGAAGGCAAACAGGCAGGTTGGTAATCAGCAAACTGGAATCCTGAGCAAAAGGAACTGGAACTAGCGCTATCACTTAGACTAGGAACTTAGGAGGCCGAGACGATAAATACCACCAGGGTTGAATCGACGATCTGGTGATTAGCGGTTGGAAAGCCTGGGTAGATATACACAGTGGTTGATGAGTTTGATGAGAATCAGGTGTGCTTATTGACGCGCCCACAGGTGACTAGGATTGCAGGGAGCAGGAGACAGCCACACCCACACCAACACACACAGACAGGGGGTGCTAAAACATGGGAGAGGGAAACACAAGAGACACTGGGGAACAGGCTGGAATGGTCAACTATGACATAAATATAAACAAGGATGGATTGTACTGTACAGTTGAGTTAAATAGTAAAAAACAAAAGTTTGATATAGACACCAAGGTAGTTCAAATTGCCCACCCTCTCCACCAGGGACCCATTGATGTTTAGAGGGCTGTAGTTGCTCACCTGTACGGTGTCCATAATAGGACATCCTCGTTCCTCAGACGAAACGGCCTCAGGTCTCCTACCAAACGGCATCAAACTAAACGGCCTCGTTCCTCAGACAAAACGGACTCAGATGGTTTTTTTTTTTATAGTGCTGATTTTGAAGGTGCAGATTTAGTAAATTGTACGCACGTTTAGTAGGTTTGTGAAAGGGGAAAACAGTGGACAGGAATAGGTGATATTGAGGGTAAAAAGGAACAGTTTATAAATGTTCTCACAAAATGTGAAAAATAAATGGTATAGGATCGAACTGGGATCTACAACAGGGAAGGTGGATGTCGTACGCTGCGAGCTAGAGACCAACACACATGAAAAAATGTCATGTATGCTATAAAAAGGAAATTGAGACAATCGCCATCGTCAGATGGATGAAGTCAAATCAAGTCATACATAACCAGTTAATTCCCGTTTGTATGTTTTTTCTTTATTATAGTATATAGTATTCTATATAGTTTAAGATGTGTTGTAATATAATAAAAAGTATGATCAAAGTAAAGTGTGTTCAAAGTATCAATACCGATCCAAAATCCCTTTCACAAACCTACCAAAACGTGCGTGATCGCGCTGCGAAAAAAACCGGGGAAAAAACCATGAAATAAATGAAAAATAAATAAATGAAATTCACCCATGCAGGGAATTGAAACCGGGTCTCCTGTAGAAAGACATAGTGCTATGCGCTGCAGAACCAGTATAACGTAAAAATATATATATTTTGTAATAATTTATAAATAAATAAAAATTTGTGTGAGGCCGTTTCGTCTGATACCGTTTTGTCTGATGTCGTTTAGTAGGAGACGTGATGCCGTTTTGTCTGAGGAACGAGGTCGTTTTGTCTGAGACTTGATGCCTTTTGTTCTGAGGAACAAGGCCGTTTAATTTGATGCCATTTGGTACAAACCTGAGGCCGTTTCGTCTGAGGAACGATGCCGTTTAGTCTGTGGAACGAGCATGTCCTATTATGGTACACCAACGAGTCAGGCCCTCCACCTCCTCCAGGTAGGCCTTCTCATCGTTGTTTGAGATCAGGCCTACCACAGTTGTGTCGTCAGTTGAAAGTGGCTTTCATCATGCGTGTACAGAGAGCACAGCAGGGGGCTCAAAACACAGCCCTGAGGGTATATACATGATCTACTCTCTAATTCACTTGTTCTCTCACCCCGTCTCTCTCTCTCTCTCTCTCGCTCTCTTTTGATTACGCACACTGGAACAAAGCATGCTAAGACATTCCTTCTGCCTTAGCCTTCCTTCTAGCATTGTAGTGGAAGAGGAACGAGAGTGAGCAATAGAGACAGGCAGAGAGAGAGAGAGAGAGAGAGAGAGAGAGAGAGAGAGAGAGAGAGAGAGAGAGAGAGAGAGA
>OMOT01000434.1:0-13418 GCA_900312575.1 Acanthochaenus luetkenii
CCATTGTTTGCCTCTGTTCACTAGCTGCAGCGGTTGACTGCTACCTACAGTACACAGCTGGCCACTGCAAGACAAACCAACAGTGAACTACAGGACAGACTTCAGTCCATGACCTCAGAGGTGCTGCAGCTGAAGAGCAGTTTGATGGATGTGTCTACTGAGCGAGATGGGCTGACAGGACGTCTAAGGTGGCACATTCAACCTAAAATGGATTTGAATAAAAGTCCTGTATGTAATGGGAACTGAACTTCTGAAGCGCTTTGCACTCAGATTCACTGACATTTATTGGACGTTGTTGTTTTGCATTTTTCAGCCAAATGGGACAGGCTTTTGAGACACAGTCGGCAACACTGCAGAGCCTTAGAAATTACATTGGACAGTTTTCCCCAGAGAGAGGAGAGAACGAGAGACTCACTGAAACTGTTGAGGTGGAGACAACATCAGCAACATTGATTTAAAATCAATTCACTGTAAACTAATTGCACGAGGAAAAAAGCAAGCTTGTGCCTTGCTACAACAATTGTTGTTCTTTTCAGTAGTGTAAAGAAAGTGTTGTGGGGCCAATTAAGTATACAATTGATAAATGAATGTGCATATTAGTGTAGTTCATGTCATTATGTATGCTGAAATGTTTGTTGTACATCATTCTAATCTTGATTATTCTGTAGAGGCTAAACAAGGAGAAAGCGTCTCTTCAGATGACCGCAGAGCTTTTGACAGTCAGAGTTAACTCTGTGAATGAGATACTGACCCTCCAAGAAGAGAAAATGGTTAAGAAGGTGAGTGTTTTTGTTCCTCAGTTCATTTCAAGTTTCAGTTGCAATAACCACAGCCTCACTAGCCAGACGAGAACTTATGAGTTCACCACAGGGCAAAACGTGTTTGCTCACCCTCTCCCTGACAATTATTTCACTCAAGGGAGTTGCCTGATACTGAAAATTATCAAACCAATCAGTCTACCTTGTGTAAGCGAGTACTAGTGTTGTGTACATGTAAGATAGAATGAAAACAAACAGATTAAATAAACGTTGCTTACCTGCTGAACTTCTAGCTCTTGTACCTAGTGTAGACATTTGCTAATGTTTTGGTCAAGGATTTCTGTCGACTGCAGTACTTGCCACTTGTGTGACCAACAAAACACCCCAAAGCTCAGCGGTGTGTGTTTGTGTGTGTGTGTCTGTGTTGTATGTTTCTATAGACCTTGTCAGATCCGCTACTGAAGAATGGTTCTGAAGGCCTTCAAGTGCTTCAGCTCTGGAGAGAGAAAGTCTTCACGTTGTGCGTCCAGCTTCGTTCAAAGGACATTGAACTAAGAGGAGAGAAGGCTGCACTTCTGTCAACAGTATGAAAACAACAATCGTGCCAGAGTAGACCACAGTATGATCAAGTCCTTTGCGTTTGAAACAGTGTTAAGAATGTGTGTTGTATTGTTGCCTTGTCTTAGGTTAGATACCTGGAGCAGCAGCTCAAACAGGAGCAGTACCAGATGAGTGTGCTCCAGCACAGTCTGGATGGCAGGATAGCTGAGCTGGACCTGGAGAGAGTGGCCAGGGAGGTTGGTATCAGAACAAGTGATACGATTGCATGGCTATCATACATTTTGCCGATGCACAATGACATATTCTCAAAATTGAGCATTAGACTTGTGTTTGTCTTCCCAGACATTGAAGCAGGACTTGGACCAGGCTCACAGGGAAAATGTACAACTGAAGTCATGGAGTCAGAAAGCAGAGGCTGAACTTAAAACCTTGACAGATGCAGTCCAGAGGTAAACACAAACGTATCTTAATCTAAAATGAGAGGATCAATTGCCTTTGTTAAGGTTGAAAGATGCGTTACAGTTTAAACTGTGTTTTCCTCATAGATTCAGTCTGGCATTTGAAGCCAAGGTGGCAGAAGTGGATGCAGCTCAAGCCAGGCTCAACATTTTTACCCAGAGGCTAACGTTTGCTAAAAGACGAGTGGAGACGATCCAAGGTGTGGTTGCATTGTAGGTGGATGGGGTGATTGTAGTGGTTCAGTTTGAACTGTACGTGGCTGATTACAGGAAGAAAGTCACTATGTTCTTCCTTCACAGGGTTGATCATGAGGAGGGTGGCTCTGCAGAAAGTGCAGCAGGCCAATAAATCGACAGACCAGGCTGCTGACAGGTGTGAGGTTTCACTGGTCATGTTTACATGTAGGCTGCACCTAAACAGTCTGCCCAACTCGGCTGACGTTGATTGTATTATACATGCAAGAAACCTTTGTTTTTAGTTAACAGGATAAATACATAGTCCAGTTAATCTCTTAAGTACACAAAATAAGACTATATGCAGGGGTTGACTGTGTATTGTCTGTATATCTGCAAAAATGTTTCCATCATCAAATACAAACATTTAAAACAGTTTTGGTTTGACTTGGAAGGATTGCAATCCTACTATTTGGTAATATTCTTATGTATAATGGCTTATTCAGAGAAATGTAATAATAATAAACTTTATTTATACAGTGTCTTTATAAAAGATGCGTTTGCAAAGTGCTTTACAAAAAGGCATATGGACAAGAAGCCTTAAAGCACATAAATAAATCTGTTTCAACTCCGTTTAAATGTCTATTAGGTTGGGACCAATTCCCCAGTATTCATTTTTAATAAGAGCAGTCCTGTTATGTGGGGTTATTAGACTGCATTTAAAAATAGTAACTTTCTTGGTAGTTAAGAGAATGCCTTGTTTTGTCCCAGTGTTTCTCTACCTCACTACTTGGCTTACTGCTACATTGCCTTATTTGCTCTGCCATCGTGTCTGTGTTGCCCCTCCAGTATCAGAAACCTCCAGGCAGAGCTTCACTTGGTGTGTGAAGAGAGAGACAAGCTCACACAGGAGCTCAAAAGAACCCCTGAGCTCATCGAGAAAGCTCTGGCTGATCTGCAAGAACAATGTGAGTAGACTTAAGACTTACTGCACGTTATTATCCGTTATCTGTTTATCTGTAGCATATCCACGTTTTAGCAATATCGTGGCTCAGTCTGCAACCCCCCCCCCCCTTCAGTTGAGAGTAAACTGAGGCAGCAGCAGCAGGAGTTGGAGCAGAGCTGGGTGGAGCTCCACAAGGCTGCGGCTGGCAGAGAGGAGGCCCAGCAGACCCAGACCCAGCTGGAGGAGAGCAAGGTCAAACTGGAGCAACTCCACTCTCAGCTGCTCAGTCAGCAGGAGCAGAGCGAGCGGGGTGAGGCACGGGCTACTTAAAGCTTTCTTTTAAAGCCTTTACATATCCAGGGAAAGTGACGTGAGAGCTCATGCTAATGATCGATTAATCTGAAATTCATTTAATCAGTTCCTTGTATGTGTAGTTCCCACTTTCTTTGTGAGGATTTGCTGACATATATATTAAAATTCAGTGTATCCCCTCAGGTAAATTGAAAATAAAATGGAGTGGACTCTGTTTCTCATTTGTTGTTCCTTTTCAGCCCTGTCTGAGATCGAGGACCGCTGTGCTGAGAGACTGAGAGCGATGGAGGCTAAAGTCAACACTGCCAGGAGAGAGCACACCAAAGCAGGTACAGCAATCAACACAGTGCTACATCAGCCCACACTGGTTTGAGATGTGGGTTGGGGTCATACCTGCATTGCTGAGCATGATCTAATGTGATTGCAATTGTTTACACCGTATAATGTTGCTCCTATGGCTATTGCTCTGTCTGTATTGTCTCTTGCAGTGATGACTTTGCGACAGTTTGAGAGACAGGCAGCAAGGAAACGGGATCAGATGAGAGAAGCACAGCACTTGCAGGGTGAACACACGAAGAGGGATGCCCAGGATTTGCATAAACAACTAAAGGAGATGGAAAAGGACAAAAACCTACTACTGGTAAGACTTTTTCAAGTCGGTTTGTTCGGAAAATGACGTTTCTAGGTTCATCATTGTTTTTGTCCTTCTGTGAACTGAATGTGTTCCAGGCTACTGTCCACGAGAGAGGGCTACTGAGTGAGTATAAGAGAGCTCACACAACAGCTCTGCCAAACTCTGCTGCTCTCCGGGAACACGGAGGAAGACCTTCAGAGAGGAGTTGCGGCGTGGGAGCAAAAGCCCAGCTACCTGCAAAAGGTAACTATAGTGTCTCGTTGTCATGGTGACTCTTCATGCCACTGTTCGGGTAGAATGTCAGAGTTTTATTGTGTTTTATTTAATTAATTTTTTTGTCTTTAAAAAATTGTAATTGAAAGAAAAAAGTATATATATTTTATTTTTTTAATGTAAATATATTTTTTAACGTATTTATTTAAATGTATTTGTATTTATTTATTTATATGTATTTTATTTCTGAAATTAATATTATTGTATTTTTTGGGGGAAATAGTTTGTTTATGTTAACATCTACACAGACACGACTGACCAGTGGCCTGTTTGTGTCCTGACAGAGACACTCCTGTCAGTGCTGGAGGAGCTCCAGACTCTCAGTGCTGCTGTGGTCCACAGCTCCGAGGACTCCGCTGAGGAGGACGGACAGGGTGACGGATTGGGACCATCCACAGCCAGTCCACAAAGCTGACACTGAGGTGTATCGGTATAGACTTCATTCATTTGAGCCAGTAAACATACTTTTAGTGTATAGCAAAGGTGAGCAAGTGTGACGCTGTTGGAGCCCAAAAATATTGGCCCGCAATTAATAGAGTAATAGCTACCTAATGCAGGGACAATATGCCTAAATAGATTAGTAAGATTTAAGAATTGCTTTCACATCTTCTGTTTTACAATGTGTCTGTCACATGTTTATTACAGAGAATATTAGATATACAGTGGCTAGAAAAATTCTTTGTGAAATCTACGCAACTTACTCTTTGAAAGGAAATTTAAGAAGTTCACGTGAATGTTTAAAATTCCAATAACAGAGTTATGTGGTTTGTCCAAGCATTCGTTCTCTCACTTGGACTACATCACCTCACTGGCAAAAATATGTTCAACATTTTCATATCACATATATATATGTTATGTACATATTTCTTTAGGTTGTAATTAGACATTTTGAATCATATTTTGAATAAAATTGGTCCTCAAAACGGCTTGAATAATGTCCACCAAATTAATGAAATATATTATTTGTATCACATTACACTTTGACACATCACTTTTTATGTTTTAAAATAAATGGACAAAAGGAACTATACCATTTCTTTACTATTGATAAAATTGTGCAATTAAGATCTTTTATGAAAAAGAGGGGGGAAAAGTGTTCTGTTGAATTATTTGTGTCAGACATAAAAAATGTCTTCAGGGTAATACTTGCGATAGTTTACTTTTCACACCCTTTTTTGTTAGTGAGAGGGCAGACAGTGATATATTTCTCAACTGCTAATGAATGTAAGAGTTTTTTTTACCAGACAGCAAAGAAAAGCCTGACAGGAAAACCAAATTGCAGGGAAATCGATATAAAGTGTTTTTTTGTGCCATGTCTTACTTGACCGTGTGATATAATAAAGTATTTTAATTTCGCAAACTTTGAGGTGGTGTTTTACATTACTTATGCCAAAAGTATTTTGGACAGCGGTGGAACAATTAATGATTTAGTACAGTAGGTAAAAAGTGTCAGTAGCAAGGTCGAAACCCATGTGGTATCAATCAATGTGGTAGTTGGTCAATGAAGAAAAATAACCAACTTAACATCAAGTGTCAATAGAGCCCTTCTCAATTTTAAATATAATATACTGTACATTTTTACTATTGCCATCAACAGCTCTTCAATTGAAGTTTGTCAGAGTTTAAGAGTTATGTGAGAATGTTCCAAAATTAGGTTCCGACAGCAATTGTTGTGATTTGGTACATCTGCCCCGCCTCATTGGGACAATATGGCAGACGACCTATATAATTTCATTTTTGAAAATTCAACATTTTCTTTTTGTAGTGCCTCTATATAGGTCCGTTTTAAAACGGCTTTGTAATTGGATGGATGCCGATAAACGTGACGAGCCACACAATTGGACCATTTGTCACGGGTTCTAATTAATTTTGTGATTGTTCAAAGTGTCAAGCCTCTGGGTTATAGAATCTCATGGGAAACCGAGGGAGAGCAGCGGGAAAATACTAATAAACGCTAGACTTTTCTGTTCTATTCCTAGCAGCATCAAAAATAATTTGCAGAGAAACGCTGCTTGCCAGAGAGGTGATCCGTCTGGCAAAGTAGAGGATGAATGCATCAAGCATTAGCTCATGAAAAGAACATTATGGGGACATCAGCAGTGCACATTTGGTATCTAGTCTGTATCAGCTCAAAAGCAGTATTTGGTATCAAAAGGTGCATTTAACGGAAGTACAGCTTTTTGTCTGTTGAACACTGAACACCTCTGTTACAATAAGCAATAGTGTCGCTGATACTGTAGTCATTTTGCACATGAAAGTGCCCTGTCATCATCATTGGCCCTTGCTCTCCACATTCTAACTTGTTTGTGTGATTTACTGTAGATAGCAACACTGTTATGTCATAAGTAAAGGATTGATAACAAGCTATATTGTATTATCAATATTCACGAGTCATTAAAAGCAAATCTCGAAGTACTACAAGAAACATAATTCAAAGCAAATCATGTCTTGTCTGTACTTAGAGTTTTAAACAGCAGAGGGCGGTGTTGTCAAAGATGACAGCAGATGATTTCCAGCATTCTATTGGGTCATTTGATCATTTGCACACATTCTTTATTGTGGTATCGTTTAAGACAATGAAGAACATTAAAATTAGAAATGTGAACCTATATATTTGAGTTTACCATTAACTTGTATGATGAACTCATTTTTAACAACGGGGTCAATCAGGTTTTATAGACATCTGTCTTACCTGAGTAGAGTATAGTCAATGATGCAAACTGATACATTTCCTAATATGGCAGGAAATGAGTACAGGTAGTGGAAAAACAATCTACATATAAATATTTGACTTAAATCTGCAGAGACTATACCCCCTCCTCTGTTTTTGTGTTTCTCCACAAGTTGCAAACTGAAATCTTGTCAACACTGTGAACGCAGGGTTCTAATGAGAAACTGTCAGGATGATTCAAAATTGTTGCTCCATCCATGAGCCCAGTAAAAGTGAACATTATAATATACAAATATTAAATGCATTTATGCATTTCCGTCTCCTCAGCAGTGTGGAAAGAGCGGCGAGACAACATAGTAGTAAACTAATGAATAATTTAGTAGAGCGTATAGCAATCCAGACAAGACATGAAATAAATTAGGTAATAAAAAGCAATCAATAAGCTCCCAACGCATTTTATTAAGAATTCAAGACTAATGGCATGTAAAATAGGCGATCCAAGTCTGCCAAGTGGGTGCCAGCATAGCGTAGCCACTTTATACTTGTGTAACTGTATCCCTGGATCACAGCAATACAGCACTAGACCATAGATCCTAATGTGGGGTTTGGGGAGCTTGAAATTTCAGGCAAATAAATCCTTAGAATCGAATCGAATGACTGACTGATATATATAGTATCTTCCTGTGTATGCAGTTGCAGTACCACTGACCTTGAATCAAGCCAGGGATGTGCTGCTAGCTTCACTGACGTAGTCTATGACTGTTAGACCGCTGCCCTTTGACTTGATGGATTGCAAAGTATTGGTGTGTCTGAACCCTCTTTCCCCTTGTTCTTGTTCTGAGGCTGCCACACTGCAGTGTGTCAAGTCAGAACATCCACCGTCGTCGGCCCTGCCTGTCACCAAGTGGCCAAACCTGCAGGTGGTTCCTCCGTCCATTTGTGTGCAGATGGCACAATTTTGGCCTCTGGCTGAATTGCACTGGTGTATTTTCAAGAGGGGGTTAATAGCGTTATCATCACTAAAACCTTGTATGAAATATTTACACACTACGTTCTTATTTGCTGCCCCTAATACTTAAAGACGTTCTGATGTTGCTCTTTTTACTTTTCGCATTTTGCTTTATTGTGTTCAAGTGTCTTATCTTATCTTATTCTACCTTTCTTGTTGTTTCGTTGTGTCTGTCCGTTGAATTACTCATATAAATATATATATTTTCTCACAAATATCTTCCTCTTTTGAGGCCTGTTGCCTTTTGCCAGGCTGTCTTTGTAAATATGAATTAATTGTCCTGCCTGTTTAAATAAATACATAAATCCTGCTTTAATGTGCTTTTATTAATAATGATATAATTGTATTGGTAATTCATGTGTCTGAAAAAGCAACCTTGTTGGGGAACCAGAGCTCAACAGTCACACCTTCTTTAAAACAAAAACAAAAAGCTGTATTTGTAATGCACTAAATATATACATTTTATTTCTGCCACTATTATGATCACATATTGCAGAAATACCATTGCAGCATTTTCTGGTGTACTCAGACCAGAATAGCATGGTGGATATGTATGTAGACGTCTTGGATTGTGTGCCCCAGTCCACATCTTTGTCAAAGTTCTTGCAGGCCTGAGGTCAGAGCAATGGAGTTGATGTGATCCAGTGAGTCAGTGGAGTCCACCACCAGTGCTGCATGGTGGATGGCTGTGCACTGCTAGAGTAGGACAGAGGAGCGGTGTGAGGAAAGGCAGCCAAGCATCCCTATTTATAGACGCAGGCGGTGTGGGGATATTGTTTGGGGGACTGCAGTGGACTGAACTGTCCAATCTTCAAACTGAATGCAACACTGCTGCTGTAGTGTAGTGGCTTTAAATGAGGCCAATCTTTATGGTCCTTTATTCGGTGTCTGCTCTGCTGAAGGTCAAGCTGCAGTAGTATATAGACCTCTGACCCCTGACAAAAATAGACGACAAAAAGACTTTTGCATTGTGGGCCCCTGACTAAGAGCATGGGTGGTCTTACCTATAGGGGTGTGTCATCGAAAGGAAATTGCTGTTGCAATGGGACAAACCTGCACTCGCATCAGCAATCCACTGCTTACTGTAAACTAAAATGAGGCGAGAAAAAACATTTTCTTGACTGATCTTCATTCCCCCCCCCCCAGTAGCCACTGAATGAAATACAGCTAGATAACACAATGACAAACGTTTGACTCTGGCTAATACGTCTCTAAGAGATGTTTAATATTCAGAAGAACTATTCACAAGCAAACCTGTTCTTTGTTCTCTCTTTCTCATTTTTGTTGTTCGTAGAAACCTGGGCAGTAGCTCAGTGATGTTCTAACAATAGTGGGTATGTCGACACATTCATTAAATATGTAGTCACAACAACAAGACTGCGCACACTAAAATGCCCGTAGGTTATTCCCTCACGGAGACCACAGTCTGACCTGGTACCGTATTGAAGTAGCAACCAGCATCGTGATGTTTTGTCCTCAATTCACCACGTTCACCCATCTCCTTACACAACTACCATTTCAGTTTCAGTGTTTGGTTGTGCTTACCCTGCGACCCTCACCGACGTGCACTTCACATGCATCTAAAACACCATCTACAGTCTTCCGTTTCTGTGCGGTGTCATTGCAAAATGTTGTCGGTAAACATCGCATTTAGAGAGTAAGTGCTTTGCAATTGGGGGGGAGACAGGACCGCAAGCAGTTGAGACTGGGATCAGCTTCTGCTGGCATTGAATTGCAGAGACAGAAATGACAAAACCGAGCTCGTATCGGAGGTAATGGAGCAGTTTTGGGGCATAGTCAAACTGTTTTCTGAAATGTCTTACCCATTATTTGACACAACAGTAAAGGCGTTGTGAAAAATGAAGTCGCTGGAGAGCGTGTGGACCAAAATGCACTCCATCGTGTTAGAGGCATTGGGAACTCATGCAGCCAATGGGCAAAAACTCGAATATTGTTTCTGTCCTTTAAAACAATCTGTTGTGGAGATCTCATCGGGCAGAAGAAGAGACACGGGATGTTTGGTAAAACAGAACATGGATCATTCCAACTGCCAGGCTAATTTGTTTAGTTCTTTAAGCGCTTTGCCTGTGGGATATTCGGCAGTTGAAGACATGGGAACGTTTAATCGAATTCCCATTCATATGAATCTGTGCTGCTGCAACTTCCATCCCTGCGGTTACCAGCATGCTGTTCAAATAAGGTTTCCTAATTACCAGATACTTTTTCACTATTTTCTCCATTTGCGGGTAATCTTTTGATTCAATTGCCGCTTTTTGTTCCAAATAAGGATACTTTAGATACTTTAGAAAGTTTGTTATGCTGCTATTTAGTTGCATATTCAACATAGTAAAGGACAATTTATTTTTATTTTGTATCCAACGGAACAAACCCCTTTTTAATGTATTATCACAATGTTTCATCCTTTCAAGAACCAAATAATTAGTGGTTTGCTGAGGCAATTCTGCCGTCAGCAAACAATACATATATTTCAGTTCTTGACTTGATGAGACGTGCCTCATGATAACAAAACTCCATTATCCTTTATTCTCTACATGAAAACATTGCCTCCTTTCGACATTATATGCTAATGCTAGTGATGCTAATAAGATCGTACTGTAGAAGAGATGTGATGTAGGGTAAACTCACCTAAACTTACTTCACACACCTTTTTTAGGACGACATGTGCTGTGTCTTTATAAGATCGTTTCACGGTACACATCAGTGGTCTCCATCTGTTGCCACCGAGAGCCGTGTGTGTGCAGGTTTTCACTCAAACCAAGGCTGCACCGCTGGATCAGTGGTCTAAGGTGCTTACCATGTAAATATGACATCCTGGGTTTGACTCCTGCCCAGGAAGTTTGCTTCATGTTGTCTCTCCTGTCACTTTTGGCAAATAAGCTCTTTGATCAACTCTGTGTCTCCAGTCTTTAGTACATTATGTTGTTTTTGCTGATACTTTTGAGATTAGGCTACAATAATTTGTACCATTCACTAAACAAGCTACAGTTTGCTGCAGAATTAGCATGCACCGTTGTAAATGAAATAAACAATGCACACATAGAGATGAAAGTGCCATGGATCGTATTACACTGGTAAATCCATCAAGTATGTTTGCCAAACAAAAGTGTATTCCTTTAAACAAATGGAATGCATTTCTTACAGAAAGTTTCTTCGTATGAGTTTAGACACATCGATCAATGCTAGTAATAGGTCTAACTATATGCATCCGGTTAGATGACTAAATGTTTCTGAACATGTTAAATTCCCACCCATGTCTCACTCTTCATCTTTGTCTCACGACACACACACACACATATCACAGGTTCCTTGAAATGTATAGATTTAAGTAGTGTGATAATGTGCAAAATGAGAATTACCAGTTCAAAGACCAACATTCCGTAAACTAATTTCAATGGATAAAAGAGATTTGCACAAACAGAGACAAAATATAAGATACACATGTTTTATTTGTCTATAATAATTTCATAAAACAACATAACAGAAAAACACACACCAAAGGCACACCGGTCTTTGAGCGTATTAGGCTATACACTCCGGATCAATGGTTACCAGGGAACATTAGCTTTGTGCTACTTAAAAGCCTCCCAGGTAGATAAATAGTTTGTAATTATGTGCGTCTCCCTATTTGCTCTAACATGACAAAAGAGCATCTTCACAAGTTATATCGTGTTACCTGTAAAACAGCAGATGAAAGGGAACTGTCACGGACACTGATGTGGCTCTGGTGTTACTATTGACAGTGTTGCTTCAGGTTGAGAACGTCATGCATCGCTTGGTCAACGCAACATTCTCCAGATAATGGTTGGCCTCATCAGCTCCTCTGTTGCTAGTTTGCTTTGGCTTGCTCAGTCAGGAAGAAAGAGCCTCAGTGAAGGAGAGACAATACCACAAGATGAACTTTTAAGAAAGCAGATGCATTTAGCTCATTATCATTATATTGAAAACACACACAACAGCCTGCTTGAAGATCCCACCACCAGGGTTCCCAGGTGAGCATTTCAACAGAACCCCCAAAGAAGCATCTCTCCTATTCAAATATAGCCCAGAACACACAATAAATGTTTGGGGATGGGGCAGATTCTGTAGTTATCACTTATAGGCCGAAGGCAGAGAGGTCCTCTAATACGTGTCATGGTAGGACACATCTGCTTTTGTCCACTGAGCTGCTCCAAAGAAAAATGTTGGCATCCTTCCGCAGTGTTTTCGCACCCGCTGAAACACAGCAGCCTCTGTATTCAACATTGCCGATGCTGATGAACTCCCCGGCTATAGGTGCCAGACCTGGTAACCCCATTTGTTTGTTTATGATGGGTTGTTGAGTGATTTGTTTCCCAATTTTGTGTGTTAATTTCCGCTCATTTGCGAAGCTTATTGTTCTGGGTTGGAGTGTGAAAGCAACACCGTCATCAGAGCTGGAACGTGACTGATACTAATGATGAGATCAATTGCAAAAGTGAAAAATCTGTCGTCAATAAGTTCTGAATGGTCAGGAGCTGCCCGATAGTCTGTAAGGAAGGAAGAAGAAAATAAAAGATGTAGTATTGGCATCTTTTTATCCTCTGACCTTTCTGAACTGCTTCAGACCAGTTATTGTAGGCCTGACCTTGGGCACCGCATCACAAAGCACACTATCATTTAATCGCAACAATTTTCTATAGAATCTTAAAAGCATTTCTTCTATGACTTGATTGCACTTGAAAACAGTCTGCTTTGCAACAACTTCACAACAAAGCGGGCCACAGTCTGATCCGCTGAACAAAACACCATCGAGGAGCACAACTCTCCCATCTTATTTCATTTGCTGACTCGACGAAGACTAAGTCATGGCAGCAGTTACACCGCACGCTGTTTGCTTTTGAAGGCATTGTTTACAACCGGATTTCTCATCTTTAATTATCCAATGCCAACCTTAATTTCCCTTATCTGCCCAAGGAAAATGAGGCTGCGCATGCATCAAAGCACTTCTGCTGTGCACATTTCAATTCCCCAAGCAGGCGTTGGCCCTAATGTCAACTTAAATGTGCAGAGCCACAGCAAGTCGTCACATGCCTGGAAAGGTCCACATCCAATTTCACAGGTTCTAGCTCAGAGTAATGATGGCAAAACAGAAGACATTAACTGAATAAATAAGTGCAGAGACAATCCCTAAAGCATTTATAATGTTAATTACTACGCTGTTAAACTAAAGGAGCGCAACGTATATGCAAAGATGGGCTGTTTCCAGACACATGCTTCAGAAATGGCTAAGAATCTCAGTTTCCTATCAAATGTACTGTGTGAATCTGAGAGCGTGTTTTGACGTTTTATTCTCTGCATCTGCAAGGTGGTCTGTGGTCAACGTTCACGCTGAATTGAAAAGGATACGATTAAAAGTATACTGACTGCAGAGCCAGTTGGAAATCAAAGGACCTTTTGCTGACTTAATGACTGTAGATGGCTGATGTGTCTGACTGTAGCTGCGTGCACTCTGCTAACTGCATTTGCCTGTATTTAGGCCACTCCACTCCCTCAGGCTTACGACTTGTGTGCATAATTCTGTGGGTTATAACAAGCAATTGCTATATATATATATATATATATATATAACAGGGCTAAGTTCAC
>OMOT01000444.1:0-11650 GCA_900312575.1 Acanthochaenus luetkenii
AACTCGGACATGGCCTCCACCGCCTCCATGCTGAGGAAGCAGGTCGCTCAGCTGAAACAGAAGGTCATGAACCACGTCACCAACGGCTGCCAGATCGCTATCGGCTCGGCCTCATTGGCCAAGCCCGGCGCAGGAGGCGCCGCTGCTGGAGAGAACTCCAGCTTCTGAGAGGGAAACAGAAGGTACTGTATGAACGATGGTATGTAAATAAGCTGTTTGAGTTTGTAACTTTACATTTACATTTCAGGCATTTAGCTCACGCTCTCGTCCAGAGCGAGCAGGGAGCGGTTCAGCGTGGGCTCAACAGGACAGATGGCGGTTAATGTGATTTAGCCTGTGACCTTTCAGTTACAGGACGGTCTCTCTAACCACTAGGCCACCCTTCCACTCAATCATCCACCCAGAGTCAAGTGGGTGGAGCTTAGATGGAAGGGGGAAGGGAAGAAGGGAGAGAACAATTATTTAGGTGATTGGTGAAGAAGATGGAGAAGGATAGAAGGAGAGATGGAAGGAGAGATGGAAGGAGAGATGGAAGGAGAGATGGAAGGAGAGATGGAAGGAGAGATGGAAGGAGAGATGGAAGGAGAGATGGAAGGAGAGATGGAAGGAGAGATGGATCCTTGGACATGTCGGGTTTCAAACTTGTTCTTAACAACGGCAGAAGTGTTTTTCATTTCATCGACAGGGTTTGATGCTCAAAGGGAAAACACTCACAGAGCCAGCACTCGGGAGTGTATGTGTGTGTGTGTGTGTGTGTGTGTGTGTGTATGTGTGTGTGTGTGTGTGTGTGTCTGTGAGTGTGAGTGTGTTTACTGTTCTGTAAAGGAAATAAAATCAAAAGCAACTTTTTTCCTACAGTTTTAGAAAAGTGACATTATTCTGATCGTGATATTAGTGAGTAATCTGCTTCATTTTCAGATCTTGTCACTTCACTGAAGTAAATTATTAAAAGAAGATCAACTGAAATGGAAATAACTGAAATTATGGCAAATTTGTATTTATTTGTATTAGAAAATAAAGATTTTTAATTTCACTACTGGAATAAATTACTTGTTATGGTGTTTTTTGTTTGTTTACAGTGTGACATTTATTTTGTACACCTTTGGTTGTAACTAGGGTTGGGTAATCAGTCAGATTACTGATTACCTACTTACAAATGTAATCAGTAATGTGTAATCCACTGAAATACTGATTACTTTTCATTCCTTTTGAATTACTTTGCCTCCAAAATCCATAGAATATGAAGTAAAACAAACATTATTACAGATCGCAGACTGTAATATGAATCACCTCATTATTATTATTTACAACCATAATCAACCATTATTTAGAAATTCACAGCATGAAAAAATAGAATAGTCTTTTACAGTAATTCCCCAAGATATTCCCAAATCCTTTAAAAAAAAACACATTTATTATGTATTAATATCACATTTGATGGAGATTTCTACCAAAAGCTCCTTACAGTAGAGTTTTGTTTGAATGTTGGAGTTGAACCCCCTACACTGGCAGTGTTAATGCCTTGCTCAAAAGGACCACCGCTTTTCAAAAGTACATCAAATCTGATAACTCTGTTTTCACATTAACTATAATGGATTTCTGTTACTATATTTTTTGGCGGCAAGAAGGTCCTGGGTTCAAATCTCACCTGGTCCTTTCTGTGTGGAGTTTGCATGTTCTCCCCGTGTTCGTGTGTGTTTGCTCCGGTTTCCTCCCACAGATCAAGACATGCAAATACATGTGTTTGTGTGTAGTGTAGTATATGATGTGATGTACTATGTATACGATGCAATGTAAAGCCCTTTGAGACATGCTGTATAAAAGGGCTGTATAAATAAAGTATGATTGATAGATTTGTATGTAATGTGATTACTGTAATCCCTTTACATGTATTGTACTACAACCCAGCCTTGGTTGTAATCCCGTCCTGAGGTGATGCTAAAGGTTTGAAGTTGTTTTGCCTTCTCTGTCTCCGCTGGAAGACAGAAGCCTTTTAAGTGGTGGATCATAAATTAGTGGAGCGACACGCAGCTGGACTACACTGTCTCTCAGATCCAGCATCTGACTTTCTGGATGTTTGACTCATATTGTGGTCTGTAGGCCACAGTGGCTGGTTCATCCTGAAGTCCACTAGCCACTTTCACTGTTTTCGTAGCCAGCTGTGTCTTTGTTGGCTGCTTGTAGAGTCGACAAAAAACATCCAACTTAACAAGCCATTTCATTTCCTATTGTGTATTAAAATCACAATATTTGTTTTAAACAAGTGGAAAAACTTCACAGTCAACCCAATGGCAGAGTTGTTAAACATCTGATTGTATGATTGTATGGGGGTTAGCATGCCCAGCTCCAGTGGACATGGGTGTTGCCCTTTCCCCTACGGCCGTTATTGCTGGCCATTGTCCCGTCCCTGACGTTGTTTCTACCCGGCTGTTACTACGCGATCGCATCCCCCGGTTCTGTGGACATGCGTCGCCGACCGTCCCCCATCTCTCTGCCTCGATCATGTTTCCTATGCTATTGTACATTCCACTGTCTGTCCCGGCACCTGTTCCCCGCTCAGCCGTCATGGTGGGGGATCCCTCTCTGACCTGGCCCACCCGAGGTTTCTTCAGATTTTTTCACCAAATAAGGTTTTCTTGGAAGTTTTTCCTCGCAGCCTCGAGGGTCTAAGGCTGCTGGTGTTGGGTAGTTTAGGTCTTGTAGAACAGGTGGGCTTGCAATGTCCTGATTAAAATCTATATTGTGTGTCTTGTGCTTCGTTCTGTTTCCCCGTTTATCTTACACTATTCTGTAATTCCATTGCTTGTTGTTCAGTTAGATTGTCTATCGGTAGATATATATAGATATAGATATATACTGGGTAAGTACCGTAAAGACACCATTAGACTCGCAACACAATGTAAAGAGCGGCTAGCTGCTCCATGGTTTCACAAGAGACGGCTCACTTGACCACAGTTAAACCAGGCTGTGATTCATCCGCTATGTTTTTGTCGTCTTTAGATGACTTAGTGAATATTCCTATTACTTTAAATTCACAAGTGAAAAGGTTGCGACTGTTTCCAGCTTAGTCCCCAGTTTATCTTGTGTTTCCCTCTCTCCCCTGTGTTCCAGCAATTCCCTGTCTGTATCTCTTTGTCTGTCTGTGGGTGTGTGTGTGTGTGTGTGTGCTGGCGTGGGCGTGGCTTCCATCTGTCCCCGGCTCCAGATCACCAGAGGGCTCAGCTACCTTCACACCTGCCTTCCATCAACCACAGTGTATATAAACCACAGGCTTCCCAGATCGTTATCGTATCGGCTCAATTTATGTATTTTTTACCTAAAGGGCTTGGTTTGATTCAGAATTTTATTTGCATTAATCTATGCAGGGATGAACTGAGGTTCAGTCAAAACTGATTAACCGGTGGAGGAAAAAATAAATCGGATATTTCTGACCTGGCGAGAACAGAGGAACTAGTTTGAGTCCTGGTTTGCCTTTAAACCAGAAAGGGGGACGACTAGCAACCTCCAGACAAGTTTTTATAATTTAATTTTAACCATTACATTACATTACAGCATTTAGGAGACGCTTTTTTATTCAAAGCGACCTACATGTCATACCGTTGGCGGAGGCAGCCATGCAAGGTACCAACCTGCTCAACGGGAGCAATTCGGGGTTAGGTGTCTTGCTCAAGGACACTACGACAGATTTTTCCCAGGAGGAGCTGGACTCGAACCGCCGACCTTGCAGTTGCGGGGCGGGAACTCTACCTCCTGAGCTACTGCCGCCCATCACACCATGCACCACACTACACACAAACACATATATTTGCATGTCTTTTTGACTGTGGGAGGAAACCGGAGCACCCGGAGGAAACCCACGCGAACACGGGGAGAACATGCAAACTCCACACAGAAAGGGCCAGGCGAGATTTGAACCCAGGACCTTCTTGCTGTGAGGCGACAGTGCTAACCACTGAACCACCGTAACCTTCATTAATCCAGGGAAAAATCGACTGAGCACTTTTGTTCATTCCCAAAATCCTGCTTCACATTCATAGTTTCACACATTCGAACTGGGAGCCGTCTAGTAAGAGTCCAACCACAGTCTGCTACTGGTGGGCACTGAGCAGTTGGGTGTTCAGTGTCTTGCTCCCCAGTGGTGTTTGTTGTGTGTGTGTGTGTGTGTGTGTGTGTTCCTTCTATTTCTTCCTCGCCTGTTCCCTCAACAGGAAAGTCAGCGTTCTGTTTCTCTGTCTGCAGATTGATCACACAAGTTGTATTTAACCTACTTAGGCAGTGCTAAGCCCCCTGCAGGGTTTAACATTTCCAACTGTCAGGATGAATTAACCATCACTAATACCGCTTTAATGGTGAAGTGGCTCGTGGCTCTGCAGCGTGGCGCAGGAAAGCGTTTGAGCGTTTTTAGGGTGATTCCTTAACATCAATGCTGATTAGGCTCTGATCTTCTCATGGCTGTCTACAGGGGAAACACACGACGGCTGCTTTTCTAAAACGCCACGCATTCACTTGAAAAAAACAATTATTATTATTATTGTTGAATATGTAAAAATTGAGAGGATTGACTTTGTGACAGTATTTATAATTTTGGAAACAAGTAATACAGCGCACACCAGGAGTGTTAGATTGACTTTTTCGTTTAATTCATGTGAAATATTGGAGCGAACGACACGTTTCGCACTGTGGCTTCTTCGGGTTGGCTTTTCACTTCAGCGCCACGTGTCACTCTGCTGACAACTTCTCCTCTGTCTTTGCAGATCTTAATAATGATATGACTTTCCTGCTCAGACCAATGACTTCGTCTGCTAAGTGGATAAGGTCACTGACATAAGGTCTAACATATTGCCTTCCTGTACCCCTGGGGTTGACTGTCCGGCCCATGTTTCTCTAGTGAGCCATTTTAGCCAGATTTCTGGAGCTGGTGTGGCACTCAATTTGGTGAATATGGTAAAAATACACAACCAGGAATGTATTTGTATTCATCAGACCAGTATAACCAGTCCCCTACTGGTGCCACTGAGCAGCTGCACTGCAGCAGTTGGAGTACCTTGCTCCAGAGCTCCTGGGCAGTGTGTGTTGATGGACAGCAGAATAAGTCTCAGTCTGTTATCCCTCCCAGCTTTTCCGCAGGGATTCGAACCGTCGACCCTCCAGTCACAGGCCTGTGTTCTCCCTCCACACTGTGCTTCCTGCCTGTTCGTCTCCCTCTGGCTGTTTGTTTTCCCCAGTGGCGAGGAAACAGCGGCTTGGCAACGATATCATGTTATAGATATGATAGATGCTTGTGGGAATATTTATGTGTATTTATACATACTGGTCCCGAGCAGAGCGGCAGCGTTCACAGCCCTCAGGGGCTAAACGCACGAATTCAAACAGAAAAGAATGGAATTTCAACCGTATTTCGTTTTGCATCTAGGTCATTGAGGATAATCTCATCACAGTACGTTTCACTATCAGTCGTTATGGGAGAGACAATCTG
This sequence comes from Acanthochaenus luetkenii, assembly GCA_900312575.1. Lineage (NCBI taxonomy): Eukaryota > Metazoa > Chordata > Actinopteri > Beryciformes > Stephanoberycidae > Acanthochaenus > Acanthochaenus luetkenii. Next base: position 5,477 of record OMOT01000444.1, read on the forward strand.
ATGCAGACTCTGTGAAGCAGAAATGTAGAAAAGATCCAAGGAGGTCGGACATACAGAGGCAGTACTACAGTTGTATTCACTAAGTAACACTGAATATTCCAGTGTGTTAGTTAGTTAGTGTATTTGTAATCACAGTGGTTTTTCCTTTACATATTAACATGCCATTCAGATGACACTCATTTAGAAAACCCCTACAGAGGTCTAGAGCTCAGGACTACAGAGAGGAGAGAAGTGACTCAATCATTCAATATCTCTAAAATCTGTATGTAGTAACCTTTAATAATGACCCTAATTCTGTCAAAGATCATCATTCAATATCTGTAAAATCTAGAAGATCCAGTGTGTAAAAGTTTCTAATTTAGTCAACCAAGGACTTCAGTTCCCTGCTGTAATCTAAAAAGTACCATCATTTAGTTTATTTCGTAATCACATCTAACGCGAGAATAAATCTCCATACAAATACGAACAGTACATTAATCGTTGATGACACACAGTGTGGCTGCAGCAGTAGAGGAGGCCTGCAGCGAGTCATCCAGGTCAGCACGACCGCTGCCAGGGGAAGTTAGACCATCCATGTCTAAATAGATCTAATTCGGCCCCCAGAGAGGTGCACCTGTGGGGGATCGAGGGCATGCGGGAGGAACGTCCTTGCGTCACTCTCTGGTGGACGCTGAAGGCAAACTTAGAAGACTCAACACGTTGTTTCATATTGATTGCATTGTGAGTTTTTAAATATATTATTTTTTCTCAAAACAACTGGAAAACTCGTATGTACAGTAAAAATGTGTTTACTAATTTAAGAGCTTTCTTAAAACTAGAGATGGCATCTTTGACGTCAACCTGTCTGCAGATGTTTTTTTTGCTTGTTTTAAGACAAATAAGATCTAAAACTGTTTCTCCATTCACTTCATATATGATCATTCAAGAGTCACAGGAATATGCGTTTCATCCAGCGGTGACCTCTGACCTCCTTACTATTGGCAGGCAGATAGCAGCACTTGCGGTCAGTGAAGAAGACATGTGCTTCATCAGGACAGGATGGAGGGGATGCATATAGTTCTTGATCTTCTTCTGACTGGGCTCCAGAGCGCCCCCTACAGTGGCCTTCTCGAGCAGCTTATTCAGTCTCTGCACATCCCTTGCGCAATCGACACTGGCAACTATACTATGATAAAACATTAGCAGCATTCGATTGCATCCATTAAAACATCTGAGTTTCCTTCAAAAGAATAGCCAACTTTGACCCTTCTTGTATAAAGTATCACTGTTCATTTTCCAGTCCCACCTACTTTTAGGTTTAGTCTCATCTGATAAAGGTTTAGTCTCATCCATAGCGGTTTAGTCTCATCTGATAAAGGTTTAGTCTCATCTTATAAAGGTTTAATCTCATCTGATAAAGGTTTAGTCTCAGCTGACAAAGGTTTAGTCTCATCTGATAAAGGTTTAGTCTCATCCATAGCGGTTGTTGTTTACATCCCACCGACGGCAGCGGCGGCTCACGCTAGTGACGTCATCCACGCTACTGTCACGGGACTACAGACGCGACATCCCAGCGCCCTCATTATAATCAATCCGCTCTACCCTGACAAACTTGCCAACAGACTGGACAAGCTGGTGAAGAAGGCCAGCTCTGTTGTGGGAGTCAAACTGGACCGTCTGTAGTAGTGGCAGAGAGGCGGACGAGGGAGGAGAACCATCCTGGATACCATCTACAATAACTGGGCAGTAGCCCCTTAGACTAGTGGAAAGAAACTGAAATGTTACCCAAGTTTGAAGTTGCTCCATGTCTCTGCAGCCACGTTAACCATGATGGTGTTAAGTGTGACATTACCTTTAGACAACGCTTAAACTTTTACAATATTTATTTCACTAATGACGTTTTCCTGGGAGTTTCTCCTCTTTCTCATTAAGGGTCAAAGGTCGGTTAGTGTCGTTTTCATGTATTGTTTTCATACTGTTGTGAGGCCCTGTGAGACTGTAGCTGTGATTAATGAACATTAAAATAAACTGGACTTGTGAAGTTAAGAACTTTATTTGTCACACCCATGCACAGAGCAACACACACATAGTGAAATTATTTCTCTGCATTTAACCCGTCACAGATCCCCCACATACACACACGTGATTGCACACATTGGACACACACACGCTGGAAGGGCCGGAGCAGAGGGCGTTAATGTACAGCGCCCGAGGAGCAATTAAGGGTTAAGTGCCTTGCTCAAGGGCACAGCGGCAGGACCCAATTCTAACTCCAACAACCTTCCGGTTGCCAGCTCACGTCTCGTCATGACGACCATCCCGGCTACAAGCTCGCTTCTCTACCTCTGGGCTACCTGCTGCCAGAGTCTGGCAATACATCATAAATTCCTGTTTTTCTGGCCAGGGTCAAGCGGAAACATCCACTGAGGTGGTGAGACAATTGAACTCCAAATCAAGTGGTATAAATAATTGTAAAGAAATATGCTGAAAAACAACACACCACTCCACTAGCATCCACATGCCACTTTGTTTGGGAAAATCAATTTTTCCATTGACCTCCTCATATGAGGGAGAAATAAACGTGTTTTTTAACCTCCGGTCCTATTCCCAGTATCTGCCTCACTACCTGCCTTTGAGAAATGTCCTAAATGTACCATAATATGGAGGTAAAGAAAATGGTACTGAAACGTTTGACACTCCGTACAGTAAAACTAGAATAAAGTGTACATATTTGCATTTTAAAAAACCCATTAAAATAAACATTTCCAATAATCTGTCGAACTCCGACTGAAATATGAACTTTAAAAGAACTTAGGATGCTTTTAAAATGTAAAGCGTCTTTGAGTATTGAGAAAAGCGCTACACAAATCAAATGTATTATTATTAAAATAGCTAACTGCCCGGTAACTTTAGTCCCTTGTATTCTGAAGAATAAATAGGCTGCATACAACAATATGAAAATATCTCCAACTGAAAGAGGGATGGAGGCTATAATAAATTAATTTACCATCATGTCACTGTGTCCCGAACAGAGAAATCAAACAGAACACAGAAACTAAAGAAAAGACATAAAAGCAACGTGTATGTTTTCCGTGTCTTTGCATGTGCAATTCCCACAAACGAGTCATTTTATACAGTACATTAGCTGTTCGGCTCTCAGGAAGCAGGTCGGGGATCAGTGACACTTCAGTAGCCCAGGTGGCTGCTGGGACTGAACCTGTGACTTCCCAGCTACAGGATAGTTTTCCCACCCGTCACCCAGTTTAACGCACCAGTCCCTCTCCTCGTTACTCGATGCCGTCGATGCCTTTGAGGACGTGGTAGATTTCCTTCGGTAGAATCACGTATCCCTCGCTGATCGCAGGCTCCCGCCCGACCCTCCGGATCTCGCCGGCGGCCTTCAGCCTTTTCAGCTGCCCCTCCTGCCGCCGGCATTTCTGCTGCGTCGTCTTCAGCTTCTTCCTCAGCCGGTCCATCTGCTCCTCCAGCTGCTCGATGCGTTTCTTCTGCTGCATTGAATCCTCCACGGTGTAGTTGTGGTCGCAGGAAACCGCCGCAGTGCTGTGGGTGGGCGGAGAGCCGGTGTCGGCACCGGACATGGTGACAACGACAGTGTGCGCAGCGGTGGGGTCAAGGGGTTTGGTCGGTTCTGGGTGTTTTTGTTGTTGTGGAAGTGGAAGTGGAGGCTCCTCCTCCGGGTCGGACAGAGGCAGAACGAGCGGGAAGTCGATCTCTGACGGAAACGAATCCTCCAGGGTTTCGGACTGTCGGAGAGAAAACACAGAAATGGAAAATGACCCGGTTAATGTCATGTTTAAAATTTTCATATGTTGTTGATATGAGGTTTTTAAGTTCGATAGGACTACCTGGTTAAATAAAAACAGGAAGTACAGTACATTCTTGATTTATCGCATAAATTAGGTGATGGATGACAAATGACAATAAAGGCATTTCTAAACACAGTTCAGCAGCTGAATGTGGTAAATTCTTTAGTTGGTGACGTCAGCAGGATGGAAACAATGATCCAACTATATATTTAAACCAACGTTATGAAACATATATAATATAAAGCACTTGCTTAAATTACTACATCTTATTTCCTTATTTATACATTTTTGGGAAGTAGCCGTGGTATAAACGGGATAAAAGTAGCGCTGCACGACATTGTCAAATAATTTGATTATTATGACACATTGCAACTGCGATATGAATTTGGGATGTTTTCACCGTTTCACTGCTCTGTCACCTTGATCTGCAGTCTACTGAAGCCGAACAGCGACGGCACGGCATTCTCCTTCAGCACACGGTTGTTGCACTCCCTCTTGAAGCAGTCTTTGGCGAAGTGCTGGGAGCAGATGTTGCTGTATTTGGTGGGTTTGAAGTTGTTCCTCCTCATAGCTGCGATCCATTTCCCACAAACGTCCGGTCGCGCCAGAGGAAACCTGGCAACACAAGGAAGGGAAACATTTTAAACCAACGTGGACTTTACTGCAATATTTACCAATACACAGGATCTGATGCTGCCATTTGTGAAGGAGACATTATACACTGCGGTAGAGTCAGACTGTATGTGGGCTTGTATGGTACAGTCCTTATGCGTTTGTCCAATATGTTTAATGCTGCCTTGCTCATCATACATGGCAGGGCGTGACTTCACCGTTAATGAATCGCTGGTTTTTACTTTTGCAGCGGATAAGCCTGTTCATCCTACCGTGTCCTGACCCTAGCAGTGCCTTGCTCTGCCCACTGAACCACACAGGGAGTTGAACCCCTAACCCTGTCAGATTGGTGAACATCTTCACAACTTGAAGTTGGCAGGTGGTGTGAAAGAAGATGTAGTGGTAGAAGTCTGAAGCGCGTGAGCAAAGACAGCAGCAATGTCAACATGATTTTCTATACGAAATTATAATAAAGTGGCATCATTTGTTTCGCAAGACACCGAAACCATAACGAACATAATAACGGACCATCATGTCCGGTCTGTCCAGCGGCGCAGCAGACTAAAGTTAGCTTGACAGCTAGCTAGCCCCAATACGAAACTCCCACCAAACTCCATTAAAGATGACAGTTTAATGCCGCCTCGCTATTTGGTAAAGGCAAAGATATAGTAGAACCTAGCCGCTATATAGTTTTTACGAACGACTAGGGTATTCTGCTAACTTCGGTGTATAATGATATATATATATAATATATAATGATCCAGGCAGCAACACTTCATTTCTTTTACAGTTAGTTCACATCGCTGGCATCGCGGGGTATTTTGGTGGAAGCAGTGGGATTAATGGGGGTAAAACTTTACATTTTATTGGTAGAAAGTGCTGCTTGGTGCATTATATGTGTCGGTTTGACCAGTGAACTCCAACAATACGTGAAAAGTCTTCGGTCAAGGTCTACCGGGTCTGTACTGCCGATAAGCAATGCAACATGAAAATGACAGATTTCTGAATGGAGTTTGGTGCTACGTGCTCTCCGTACGAGATGAGCGCGTATCCGGGCTAGCCAGCTAGCTAGCTCAACTTACTTGTGAAAGGAAATGTTTTTGTCTTTGTGGTATCTGTTTTTACATCCGTAAGCAGAGCAGGACTGGACCATGGCTGCGGCCCGGAGTGTCCCTCCACTGTCTGTCCCTTTTAGTCCTCCACGCTTTGGACACCTTGGTCATCCCTGACGAGGTTTTCCTGATGTCGAAAACGGCACGGCCTCACGTTTTAATCACGTGACATCTGTTCTCGGCTTTGATTGGCAGATATTTCGCTCAGTTCCGGTCAAGCAGCGGGGCCCTCGGAAGCATAGATATATATATATAGGTAGATGACGAAAAGCGGAGTCTCCAGCGTAGTTCACCGGTGGCCATCTTGCCACAGTCAACTATTCTGGTACGTTCTATGGTAGCTGTTGTAAGGTGAGTGATCTGCACAAACAACAATACTCTTAACTTGCTGAAATCTTGACGGATTTACAAACGGTTTGGTTTATTACAAATATTATTAACGTGGCTATGATTCAGGATGGACATGTTGAAATTGTTTTCAAATTATAAGTATGCAGTATCATAACTACATCTCTGACGTTTATAACAAACCAAACCGTTTGAAAATCTGTTGAAAATTGAGCAAGCTATGGTTATTTCAATAGTACATGCACCATAGACATTCATGTTATGAGTGGGCGTGCTGCCTGTGGCAAGATGGCCGC
>OMOT01000462.1:0-13702 GCA_900312575.1 Acanthochaenus luetkenii
AGGGCGACGGGGAACCGGAGCCACGACCGGTCAGTCTGCAGCGCTGTCAAAAAGCGGCGACACACCCGAAAAGAAACGCACAGCGGATTAATCTGTGTGTGTGTGTGTGTGTGTGTGTGTGTGTGTGTGTGTGTGTGTGTGTGTGTGTGTGTGCGTGTTCCCCGACTATATCATCAATATAATTCCCAGCTATCTTCGGTGATTTGTTGAAATGCATTGAACTGTATTCGTGTTTTCGTTTCACGCACTATTACATTTGGAGATAAATGGAGGGTGGTGATGAAATGACTTTCCCGCCTCTATCTAACGTCTATCCGGGTTCCGGTGCGGATGCGGGAGGGTTTTGCGACGTGAATTGTTTATTTAAAATAAATAAATAAAAGAAACGTTGCAGCTTTATGCAAAACATTTCCACATGTAACTGGAAATATAAATAGCTTAGACCGGATGTGTTAAAACGATCCTGCGTGGCGGGATATTCTACTCAACAGAGGCACCGTTTTTAAGATGTGACGCTGATGCCAGATTGTTGCACCACGCCGGGACGCAGCGGAGGGTAAACCCAACGCACACATCCTGGAACATATATATATATATAACCTATATTGGTGTTTATGTCTTTCTGGCCTGATGATGATCTAGTTTGCCCTCGTTCCTTTTTTTATTTACCACCACGTCATCACTACTGAATACGGAATGGAGGTCTGCACTGTCTGTTTTATTTCTACTTTACGCTCACGTCGTAATGCTTTACGTTTAACTCGCCCACGGTCTTAAAAAAACCCAAAAACCCCAAACACCACAAATGGCTTGTAAAAGAGGAGTCGACCACAGGCGGCCAGCGCGTCTCCTACCGGCGTCAGGCGGCCGACGTGGACCTGGTGGCGATTATAGATCAATAAGATCTCGGAAACATTTGCTTTACATCTATTTCCGCTGGGAGAGAGAAGAAGAAGAAAAAAAGAGAAAAAAAGGCTGAAAACGACAATCTCTCAGATATGGGCAACGCGCAGGCGCCAACCACATGAATATGTATTAGCAGCACTTGTAGCCAGCAAAGCGGGTCTGACGTGCGTGTTGCCGAGGAAGACGCTCCGACACAAGGTTTCTTTATTTCTACTTTTTAACATTTTCATTTGAAAAGTCCCAATTGTTGTTGTTGTCTTTCTCCAAACAACATTTGGATCTTGACTACTGACTAATGTCAAATATATTAGCCCAGACCTGTGCGTTGTTTCTTCTTCTTCTTCTTCTTCTTCTTCTCCCAGTAAAGCACCTCAGCAGAACGCAAGTCCACTGACACGTGTGACACATGGCGAGTAGTCCGAGAATAGAAGAAGGCAAATCATTGATGGATGAGGTGCCCGCGTTCTGATCTCAATACCCGGCGGCTGCGAGTCGATGGGAGCCGAATCGATACGACGTGCGGGACAGGTGTTCGCCACAAACACGCTCGCGTCATGACGCAATGCAAAAGAGTCACACGATCACACCCGAACATGACGCAGGCCTATTAATCAACTTTAATGCAAACGACCCAGAACTCTCGATTTGATTGACGCAAGGTTTTGACACGTGGTTTGTGGGACGTCTGCTGGGGCACAAGTAGCCCAGGGACCACTGGATCCACTGGGACCAGTGATGCAGTGGAGGGTAAACCCACCTCAACTCACCTGCCCACCTTTATCATCATCATTATTATTATACAACCCACCGTAGCCTGTAGTCGTGGACGGACTCTCAGCCAATCACGTCTCCTTATTTATCCAGGGGAAGCGGCCTGGTTGTTAATGTGCCGTCCAAGTGAGAGGTCTTCTGGTTTAGAGATGATGACTCCATCCAAAAGACGGTCCAATGATTTCTATCGATCCGTCCGCATCACATCGTTGTTGCTGGTAGAGGAAGACACGTCTGTAAATACATGTCGATATGTGTTTTTTATAACCCATATAGGCCTGATACAAACTGCTCTTCTTTAGGGTTGTTCTATATTCCCTCTCAAGTCGAACAAAGAATTACAAGTAAGATGCCATAGTTGTGTGTATGGGGACCAAGAACACGTTTGAATCTTTTTCACTACTCCTACACACTGTGGTCATATTCTACACACAACAGTGGTTGATCTAATTCGTTGTGATTGGGCCTTTGTCAGAGAAATACAACAGACTTTGTCAGAAATAAACAAACCAAAGTAATCAGTTTTTCTCTCGTCTTTAAATGTTAGATTCGTTTTTTTGAACCTGTGCTCCAGGTGAATTTGACACACATGGCCTCAGAGCCACTGCTGATATGAAATGCATGTCAGTCATTGGGGGTGACATAAAAAGAAATTAAATAAAATCTAAATTAGCTGAATATTTAAACAGCATAATCCCCGATGTAATATTCGTACATGTTAACGCCATGTCAACGCCTCTAACAAACTCAATAGCAGCGGCACAACCATTGTATCTTTTGGGTTGCCCGCAATTCATTGTTGCTTTGCTGTTGGGCAACTGTCCAAAATCCCCAAGACATTTCGGAGACAGGGGCAATAAATACATGTTGTTTTGCTTGCTTGAGGTTTTGAGTGCAAGATATTTGGAATAGAAATGGATTTCATCGTTTCTGTCCTCGTGGGTAAATCATTCCAGCAAAAAAAAAAAAAAGGATGCAATGAAACGGGCTGGAATCCCAATTCCCCAGGTCAGTAGGCTCCTGCAGATATTTGTAATGCTATGTTAATATCTACACTTTTTCAGCAAACGTTTGGCACTTTGTAATTGTTTTGGCTCACTGTTGTTCAGCTCGGATTCTGATAACGGAAGCACATCCATCATCAGTGTCCGGGGCTCTGCGTGTGTGCGTGTGCGGTACGGGTGTGTGCATCCGTAGACCTTTCCCATTCCTTATTAAAGTGTTTCTGACATCAAGACGATTCAGGATGGTAATAAAACGGTAGCAGTCTTAACATCATGCCAAAACCCTGGGGAGAAAAAGCCAGTGTGGGCATTTTATGTACAATACCGTGGTAAGTAAAACACCATAACTCAACCAGAGCACGTGGATGCAAACACACAAACCTATATTATCGCTGGAAACCATTTAAGCCATTCAGACATCCTGTGGTTTGTAGGTATCGACACTGCGTTGCTCTCTAACACACACGGTTGCAAAGCTTCAATCATACCTGGTATGTTCCACCTCTCCGCAGCATAGTCATTTATAATTGTATTGGCAACGCTGAAGGAGAGTGATTCAATGTAAAACTTTGGCAAAAAAAAAACCGTGGTATGGTATTATCATACCAATGCATTTGGCATGGAATATGTTTCACCAGCTGCATCAGCAGGACACAGGTGGAGAGGCGACTCGAGTGGTGATGGGAGCCAAGAAAGACCTGGAAGCTGTGTGTGTGTGTGTGTGTGTGTGTGTGTGCAGTAAGTGTACAGTAAGTGTTGAACTATAGTAGTTAATGGATATTAGCTACCTAATGCTGCCAGAGGATCAATCTGGGAGTTTCATAACTTCCTCCGTCTGTCACATGGAATATGATTAATGGCTTTATGTAGCACTCGCCTATTACTGGAAAGCATTTTTAGAAATGGCAATAAAGAAACATTCAATAAAGCTTTTAGGGAACTTCTTTCAGTACGACTGTATGCGAGCAGTGGCTCTTTAGGCGTGATGAAGTGAAGCGCTGTGGCCGGATACTGAATTATGTCCCAAAATGACCCAGGTGTGTGAGATCGTATTCATAGACTTCAAGGCCGCAAAACAAATCCCCAACATGCGACCACATGGTCCAACCTGTGCGAAGCAGCTGGCCGCTGTAAGTATCCCACAGTTCCACTGTTTTGTCTTTGACTGTGATATTCCGAGAGCGAGACAAGATGTTTTTTTTGGTGAGAACGGGTGAAAAACGGCGAGGTAACAGGCGCACGTCGTTTCTAAATGCTTCGGTGACCTCTGTGTTCCTTGGACGGGGATGTAAGGAAGCTGCGTGAAAGCGGTTGACCTCTCCAACAACGTCAAATACACGTTGGAAGCCCTGGAACCTATTTTCAAGTGCAGATGTGAGACATTTTCAACCAACATTTGTTTGGCTCAGGAATCAATTTGTTAAAAGTTATAAGTATGGATCTGACGCTTTATGACACGAGCGGTCCAAAACCGTGCTAAGACATGTGAAACCTCCCCGTTACAGAAGCATCTTCACCGATGGAAGTATTTCATTATTTGGATCATTTTCTGAACATATCAGTGTGCTGTTTTTAGTGTATTGGTCTTATAAGTTTCAAATGTACAAAAAAATACATAGGTCCACCTTGTCACTTATACAACTTAAGGTACAAGGGATATGAGACAAAACCCCATCATTTTATATTTTAGAGCGGTGTAAAGACGGATGGATTGCCTTAGCATTATCATGTTGGTACGCAAGAAATCCATCTATACGATTGACCAATCAATTGAGTGATAAATCAATTAGTCTAGAAACAGCTGTAAAAATCAATTTTCATCGTATTTTTTTGCGTTATAAGGAATACATACCCATTAATTCCAATTGTCCCTCGTTCGCTCATGGTTTGATTGATAATGATCGGCCAAAAGTGGCTTGGTCCAGGTGTTTGCCGTTTATTATTTTTCCACCACCTTCAATTAATCACAAATTGTTGTTTCCACCTGCAATGGAAATTAGACCACAACTGTGGCCAAAAACCTCACACTGGCGCCTTTTCACCAAATTTCTCCAAAAGGTTTCCGAATAAAATGCCAGGATTCGCAAGTTCAGTATAATGGAAGTACTAAATGATCCCAAAGTAGAATAACCAGATTTTCACGACTGCATTTGGTGCCTAGACAGCACCTGTTAGGTATCGTGTCTTGCCATTGTTGCTCGCGCAGCGTGAGATCGTCAGTGTTCAAGGATTTCGAAATTAATGACAACATCAAATGGTCACGGCTTATTTCAATGCACGCCATTGTCAGGGTATTTTGTCTTGGCTGAGGTAAGGTCATTGTGTGGGAGGGGACATGACATGATATGTGAGGTGATGTATGCGTCTGGGAACACTTCATTGTCAGAGTTGGTCGTGTTTTTTTTGAATCGCGTTGAATTAATAAAGGCTTTTGTTACAGAATGTTTCAACTGCAGACCAAAAAGTATTGAATTTGTTATTCGAACTGGGAAATGAATGTTTAATACATTATGCAGTAGCCGGCCTATATTTCTTTAGTTTCACATCCTGAATTTACATACCACTTTGCTTGAAATAGTATTGGTATGATGCCCAAACAGAGAGTAATCCTCAACTTGAATATCAATATCAGATGGTTCATATCCAACCAAATGATTATTCATAGCGGTTGAACAATCTCGAGTTCTGCTCTGTAGTAATATCTAGTGCTGATTATTGTTGTATCAATTCAATAATGAACTTTGATCAATTCATCCAGTATGACACTAGGAGTTGGTGTTACAGCCCCGTGGTGAGTAACTGGTCTGTGTGTTAGACACACAAAGCAGGACTAGTGCCTGAATAACATATTTGTCACGTGACTTGTGTGCTACCACTTTTCTGGGGGGGACGACAACTCATGGCAGCCCCCTCCACTGCATCCACACTCAGCTGTTTGGTATAAAGCCATGAGCAGCAGTGGCTTGTGTCTTAACGGACAAGTGTTGAGGAGCCCGTACAAAGATCATCCAGCTGAAGCCCTCGCTAAAGGTCGCTGCCAAACGTATGTGACGTAAGTATTCACCTGTCATCGTGCTACGGGAAACCTCCAGCCCGCTCATCATACAAATAAATACGGCGGCGTGTTGCTACCTAACAGCAAGATTGTGTGAAAGTTGGTAACTTTTGCAAATCATTTTGTTGTAAAAATGTCTTCAGTTGCTTTTATTTACTTTTCAGGTTCATGTTTAAAACCCCACTGTGACACTTTCTGCTGAAACTCCTGTCACCCCGCCACCGGCTTTGTTCATGTTTTGATTTATGTGATTGGGGACATTTTTTCACTCTCCAAATGACTGTCTGAGCTGCTGATTCGAGGCCTGGTAGAGTATGTGACAGTGAAACATAACATTTAAATGTATTTCGAGGCTATACGCGTTTTCTTTTGTATTCCGTTTTAAAGTTTTGCAATCATTGAAGTATCTTGCATTATGATAGGTTAGGAGTGTTGACCATTTCCCATGTGCAAGTCAAACTCTTCAATGTCAATGTCAATATAATGTCAACGTGATCAATATATCTGACATTTATATCGGAAGATTTCTGGATTGGGGACAAATAAAAGTTGAATAAACTCTTACCGACTTCCTTCTGTTTGACTGACAGTGGAACGAGTGTCAATGTGTATATTCAGCTGTAGGATTCGATGTCTATTTCACAGCTATTACATGATTAGAATGACTGTGTCCGGCTTGACTGTTGTACCTTTATATCGGTGCCGTAGAAATATGACTTTTGACCTCAAGAAGCTACGTGACATTACATCACGACACCATGCCGTCACCCCACATCAGGTAAGCACTTAATACCTAAGATCAGCTAATGGAAATCCTACTGTAATGTGTTTAATCAGCAGAAATACGGGGCAACCACAGTTGGACAAATTATTTCAATCTTTAAAAAAGAAATTCAGTTTGTGGTTCCAGCCACACATTTCATTGGCCCTACAGGCTTTCCAACTGTGCTTTATGAATCTATAAATTTCACCTGCCTGTGTTTTATTAATTGGCTCCTGACCTGTGAGGACCAGAGACCTGAGCATCGTTCTAACTCTCTACTGTTATTTATTCTTATGTACAATATGTAAAAAAAAAACAACAGTTGTATTAAAGTCATAATACCCTATGATTATGGGTATGACATTGATAAAGGAAGATATGAAGTATAGGGAGTACACAAAAAGTCTTGCAGCCAGGCCAAGCCTCTTGTTTTATCTTACTGCTTTGTTTGACACAAGATGGAATCGGGATTAGAATCCATAGAAACACCTCTTTAAAATAGTGTTAGCATCAGGCACTGCAAGTTAAATATAACCAAAGGGAGTGTGTGGGATTTGCGTTTTGATCCCCTTGCCTTGTTAAACACAGCTGTAACGTACGGTTTGAACAGTTTATCCCACTGGGTTATAGGTCGATGCTCCAGACATGTACGCTCAAGCCATTATCCTCTGAGCCCTTAAGAGTAGAGCTAAACCCACCACATATCGCACACCTCCTTATGGGACTGGGGTCTGTTAGCCAATTATGGGCGCTGTTAATACGTAGTACTACATAGAGGATCCAGAAGTTGCAGCATAGTTGCAAAAATCCAATTTGAGAAGAAACACATAGCTAACGCTGTATTTACCAAAAATAAGTGTTGATAAGAGGGTTCAATTTGGACAAAAATGTATTACAAACGTGTTTTTTTTGTCTGTGTGTGTGTGTGTCACTGCATATTCTGAACCATCCCACTTTCAACCTAACATGTTTTATGTTTTCTAACTCGTAATGTTTTACTCTTCTCCAATTAAGTTCACTCAAGTTGAGGATTTGTGCATGTGCAGATGGTTTGGTGAGGCATCAATCTTTGTCAGCAGTGTAATAATGCAGACATTCCATACTGGGACACTTCATGAGCAGAGGAGGCACATGAGAGGGGGAGTTCCCCAAATCAAATAAAGGCTTGTATTCTGGCTGAAGTCTGAGAACCAGCACCCCGGTGAGGATGCAGTGGGAATGAAATTACACACCGTTCCCAAGTTACACTGTCTGCATTTTTATACAGTTCAGTTAGAGAAACACATAGAAATGTTGTTTGGATTTACTAAATCATATTCATACGTAACATATGCAATGAAAAGTGAAATATGAACCTCCAACTTGAGTGTAGGTCCTGGTAAGTGTTGCTTTATGAATCCTGATCATTGTGTATTTGGAAAATCACATCATGTGTTGATGGGAAATAATTTTCCATTGAGGTTCGAGGTATTGTTGACAAAAAGGTCGCTAAAGCTTAAGTGGTAAAGTTGACTTTACTGGGTGAAATGTTTGACTCAAAATAATGAACAAATGTCAAATTGTAGCGGAATGTTTTGGTCTATGCTTGGCAGTGACACTCCACCTCAAATGATATTTAGGAGTCACATTTTGTGCATATTCTGATCAGAGTGCTTTGAATTTCCCAAATCCTCCATACTTCCATCATACAAACAGCAAGCTGCATCTCCCTTAATACTTGTATCATCAGCCCGTTTGGCAAGTATCCCTTATCGTTGTCTTTCGTCCAACGGACGATGTGAACACGGATTTCAGAGACATGACAGCACTTCTGATTCAACCCCTTGTACCTCCCTTGACTTGGGTCCAGGCTCGATGTTGACGTCACATGTATAAAATCCGTGGGCACATACAGGAACAACACATGGAAAGTATTGGGGCTGCGGGGAGACATGGGATCGAGCATGATAAGACTGGATGCCCTTCATTTTTCTCTCTGAATACAGGCCTAAGTCAATTTTACTCTCAGCGTGACACTTTCTCCCGCCCAAGTTTTGAGTAAATCCAATCAGCTGTCCGCAGGATTGAGCTGTACCGTGTCACTGATGACAGAGTGTGCTCTACAGCAAAGATGCATTCCAGCATTTTTAATAATACATTGCACTATAAGGTCTACGCAAAGTAATAATTATCATTAAAAGGTAATTATACCTTGCAGAACTAATGTACATCAATAAACCATCAAGCAATTACAGATTACTCTGTTAGGCTGATTTTACATAATTTGCTCATCTAGAGCAGAACTGACGTGTTCCCCGCCAAAGAACTGTTGCCGTTCAAACTTTCCATTTTCCGCATTCCCCCTTTGGTGCTGTCTTGCCTTACCTATTACCTGTCTTACGTTGTGCAGCATCTTCCAGTTCACCCATATACACCAGCACATCAAGCCAAACTCCCTGTGATTTGTGTATACGCGTAAATTGTACGAGACACATTTCATCGCAGAGATTCTGTACGATCAGACGAGCACACGTGGATATTTATGTTGTCCTCTGTCATGTTGTCTGTGTGGCGACCACAACAATAAGCTCGTGGTTTAGCACGGCATAGCTGGAATGCTTTGGCACAGCAGCGTAGCATGAAACCCCTCGGTCTGCCAGGTGCTTAGCTCCCAAATCATACTTCCTCTAAAAGTGCTTCAACAGCTTTGACAGGCGGACGGGACTATCCTACGCTCAACAGCGCCGCGGCTCCAAGTAGACGGAGCGGACGTACATCACATACGCGTGCGGGGCCCACCCACCCCACGCGCTCAACGTGATTTTCTTTTGGGGCATCTAACCCGTCTCCACCTCTCTGTGTCTTGATTGGCTTGATTCCACGCTCATTAGCATGTCCCATTATCGGCTGGAATATTCAGGGGAATGTTTCCAGTTGCTGCCATTCCAATTATTATAATAGACAACATGGTTCATGACTTTCACGTTTCTGGACGCGCTTCAGCTTTTAAGTCAAGGTCTTCAGTCACACGTGAGGGCTGTAGATTTTTCAAGGGCATCTGTTCCAAGCCGGCCCAGAAGAGCGACAGCGAGGCAAGGGGGGCCTAGAGCGAGCTGGAAGGATCCACCTAGAATTTGTCGAATCAAATCCTTGCACCTGGATATAATTGTCCTGCTGCTGTGTTGGGACTTGCTACCGCCACAAAGAGACCAAATTAGTGGCCCGAAAATGGCGACCTGTCAAGATACACAGCCTCACCTGGTATCATATTTTACCACGACAAAACGCTTTCTTTGCATTGTTGGCTAATGATTATTTTGTTCATATATATTTTGTGGATAAATACACGATTCTGTATCGCTGAGATGATGCGGATGAAATCAAGCTGCACAATACACAGCAATGCAGCAATGTGTAATAGCTTTTCCAAGCGCTAAATGAATCATTGACATTTCTGTAAAAGAACTAAATCAAATGCAAATGTTTTTTGTGTAGTATTTAAAACCTTTTTCTTTCGTGTCATTTTATGTTTTGGGTTCACAGTATCATCCGGCACTTCCAAAGAAATAGATCTTGTTTTCACGATCAATTGACTAGTACAGATAAGTCAACATCTGGTTGGTATTGAAACAATGCACATATATTATCTTTGTCGTTCGCCAATACGGATACATGTTAAACAAAGGATTTACATAAATACCCAATCATCTAAGGCATACGCATGCAGTAGTAGTGAAATACATTGGAATCGTACTCTCGAGTGCAACCAGACTTTAATTGCCTCTTGTGTAAGATCAAGGGAGTCATTACATCGGCATTTTATTAATCTATAACTTAAACACACTAAGCCATTATATGAAGAAAATCACGTTGATAGAGGATGTGTGTGGCTGCTTTGGGTTGGCCTGGGGTATCATTGATTGTGTGAGGGGAATAGAATTACTTCTTCTTAACTAAATAACACACTTTACCAAGATGGCAAGGATAAAGAATTAGAACCATGGGGGGTCTGGACAATAACTACCAACATTGATGAATATCATGCAAGATAACACCAGGTCTGAGCATTCAGCACTCCTCTCCGCCATTTATATTCCTCGATATACTCCCACTGCATATGAAGTTTATGGTATTCATTTTCAGGCAAGACAAATGAGCACATTGCAAAAAAGATGATCGTCTCTGTCTTTTTACAGTTGTATTCTAAATTGTTTAACTATTTTGAGGAAGTTGTCCAATACAGACAAACCACATCATTAATCGTGGTTTACCTTATAATACGACTATCTTACAGTTTGCATCTCGTATGGTCAGAGGTTATGAAAGACTGAATGTAATGTGATACTTCCAGAGCAAAATCAAAATCATATTTTTGGATTACGACTGGTTATAGTGTTTAGTGTTATGCACTGAAGAACATCTAAAATTGGAAGACGTGTGGATGGACTGGAGGTGCACCGTATATTTTGTTTCCACGACCATTCATGGGAGTGTTATTTTGGTTTGGGATCTGGCAGGGTGTTAAAGAGATGTGGTCTTAGTATGGTTGGTGGATGCAGCCATGGACAGTATAAGCGTTGTGGTGGCCTCATGGCCTGCGGACGTTTTCAGTAGGAGAGAAGAACTTGTTTTGGAGCTAAGAGGAAAGTCCACAGCAGTGGCAGGATTAGCTCTTAGTTAGCGAAAGCCCTTGGTTTTTTGGTATGTTATAAATTGCTCCTGTTTCTCTCTTTCTGTTTTCCTCCTTATTTCTATTCACACAAAAACGTGAGGGTTCCAAAATGATTCTTAGGTAGGGTGTAATAACTGTATCAACACAGCATACGCTTTGAATGTATTTAAAAAGGTGTAGATATTTTGTGTGTGTTATATATTAGGTTTTTTGGTTTCCATGGTTACGATGCCATAGTTACATTCACAAATCGTGAAATGGGGTTTCAGGTGAATGTAAAAGACTATACTCACATCATTTGACCTTTAGATGGACTTTCTGTTCTATCTTTAGCCCCTTAAGGCAGTATCTCGCTCATGGTATTCATAGGTAGGCTATACATGTGAATGGTAGCACTTACAAAAGGAAACTATGCTTTTACATCTTTCCGTTACCTTCTTGACGGACATACGGAACAGGAGATTCGAGAATCCCGACGAAACCCGCAAGCTTTTTTCCCCCCCGTAAAAGAAGACAGACCCATTAAACATTTAATTCAAACTGGCCCAGGTGTGTCTCACTGTCCAGCTAAGCAATACAACAGTTGCACCATTTATGGACTGTCCAGTGTGCAGGTGGCAGAGAAACTTCTGGGACACACCTGCCAGCTGATTCAACCATTACACCACGCACTCCACTGTCTGTAGCCCCAGTCCCCCGAGGACGCCCCGCGCCACACAGGTGCAGAGATGGTGAGACCATGATGGATTACTCCAGATTTAGCAATTGCTTCAGAGAAAACCTCTTTTATTGTCTGTGAACGAGACGACCGGATGGATGTTTTCTGTATATTATTGAGAGCGCTTGTTTTCATGTTGCTTTGAATGGTTCTGGGAATATATATAATATATATATTTTTTTTTTTACATATGGTCAGATTCAATTTGTCTGCTGGGTAAAACCTGTAAAGGAAAAATCCCCCAGAGAGAACAGGGTTTTTTAAGGGGTTGAGTTTTATATCAGTGGCTGAGACAATACATTCAATTAGGAAGGATGATGCTATTAGTCACGGAGAAAATACGTTATAATTCAGACGCATGCTGATGAGTCTTGACTTGGTTGGAGAGAAAACACACGAGGAACATTCTTTAACTGACATCCATATTCTCATCCAAATTAAAAAAGGATAGTCACTTTAAGTCATCTGACTACTGTGTTTTTTTTTAATTGACGTTTATATTCCCAATGATATAAAATACAAATATCTTGAGTTGATTTTAGGACTCGATTCAATATTCAATCGTACGCAAACACTATTTCTACCTTCTACACGGGGCTCCCAAGCCGACTGGGGGGCCCCGGGCGACCTTTTAGCTGGGGCCGTCCCAGTCCGTGACGCTTTCGCTTCTAGTTCCTGGGATTTAAACAGTGGCAGCGACACATAGGGTAACAGCTCCCCTGAGAGCGCCGGTGATTGCACTCCAGTGCGCGAGGTGATATGATGTTGAACGTGTTGGTTTATTCCCTGAGGGGTTCCCCAACATCTGGCGTGCTTTTCATTCTTCTACCTCTCCCACTTTCACGTCTCTCACTTCTCCCGAGTGTCGCCTGACTGTATGTGACCTTGTTAGATGTCTATATTTTGCACTAGTCAGTGTCATTATCACTTCGACGGAGGAGTTTACGCCATATCACGTTCTTTTCCAATCCCCGTCCCCATTTTGCCGATTCGGAATATGGCAGCCCTCGCCAAACGCTTTTGTTTACTGAAAATGAAGTAGTGCGACTGTATTTGCAGCCGCGTTGCTTGTTAGGACACGTTTGAAGTTTGACCCTGCCTCACAGGTACGCACCGTGGCTCTCTACAGGCCCCCTGTGCAGCCAACCCTTAGCGATCCGTCCCATAGTTGAGGCCGGCTCCCCGGAGTAAAGGACCCTGCCGGAAACTGGGTTTGATTTGTTGACGCGGGTGCGCTGAGGGCGGAGCGGGGGCCAAGCAGTAATGGGATCGAGACAATAGGCCATCACTAATCAGAGACCTCAAGGTTGCCATGAGGTTAATTGTAATGCAGGTGGCACCAGGGGAGGGGGTGGAAAAGAAGTGTTGACTCCTTTACTGCGTTGGCGGCCATTGTGTCGGCCATTGTGTCGCCATATTAAGCCCCGGGGCTTGGATTTAGCTTTCTCTCTCGCTCTCTCCCCCCGTGTCCCCTTTACCTTTTAACGTCTTATTATCCAGCTGAATCCCATTCAACCGCCACGGGTTAAAGAAAACCTTTTGCCACTCGTCAAAAGGAAAATGTTAATATTGAGCCCGTCCTGCTTTGCCGTGGCTGTTGTGATGCGTAGTAAACTATTGTGGGGCTCCACTGGTGATTCGACAGCGGATCCCGTTGCATCGTTATTTGTTTAAAGTGACGGAAACCGCAGAAAGCCGCTTGTCTTTGTGTCTGTGAAAGACCATCTCCAAACAAGAGCCCGGTCATGAATAGACAATAGCACAGTGTCTTTAGAGTAGCATTTGTTTGACTTTTTGTTGTTTCTTGTGAAACATCTTCCCGGGGATTTAGACT
>OMOT01000463.1:823-25088 GCA_900312575.1 Acanthochaenus luetkenii
GTTGTCAAACATGTCTCTGACTTGGTCAGAAGAAGTAGCAGAAGAAGAATACATGGGGTGTAGCATTAAATTAGCTGAACCAGAGAACAAAACAGAATAGTAGGCTGTCAGATGTATTGATGGTGGCGATGGCTGGCGTTTAATGGCTGCAGTTGGGGAGGTAGGATCAGAAAATGACGATTATACTGCAACCTGTATGCGCGCGCAACTGCATGGCACGTAACTTTGACGTCGACTCCGAACTGGTCGCCTGAAGAAAGACTCACCCGGACATCGAAAAGAGACGTACCGAGGTTGTGTCGCTGCCAAAGGTCCGGGTACATCACTGGGTGAAAGGTCCGTGACGGCTAAGAAGCGGTAACCGAGCAGGTTTGGTCCTTTTTCGCGCTTTCCGATTGAACGACGCCGATTCTTCGACGTGTCTCGGTGACCGTTTCATTCATCGCTGCTGTTTGTCTCTTTCAGAGCAGAAATTATGTCCAAGCAGCAGCCGATAAGTCCGGGGAAGAACTTCTTCGCCGGGGGGTTTGGAGGTGTCTGCCTCGTTGTCGCCGGGCATCCACTCGACACCATCAAAGTAATGGACTCGCCGTCGCCCATTATACATGACATGACATGACATGACATAGGGAGGGAAGCAGAGTGTATCCGCCAACGGCAGCCCATGAGTGACAAGGAGACACGTTAAGCTGTCACATGGCGGACATGTCCTTGTGCTTTAAGGCAGAGTCAGGCTACGTGTGTGTAGTAGGCCTACAGTTGGTGTGTGTTGGACCTGCACTGCTCCGTGTCAGTTCAGATTACTGCAGCCCTCTGACCCACAACGTGACTCCATGACTCGGGTATAGGAGGGCTGACGTGTAGTGTTTCACCTGGCTTCCCCTTGGCACCGCACGCTTCCGTTTCATTAGACCTGATGGTGTTGATTGTTCTTTATTCAATACGTACAATGTAATGCAAATGACAACTAGTTACGTCTTTGTGTGTGAAGCTTGTAAACGGCGGCCTCTTCTCTCTCAGGTGCGTTTGCAGACTCAGCCGAAACCTAAACCCGGAGAGACGCTCGCCTATGCCGGCACCATTGACTGTTTCAGGAAGACCCTCGCTAAAGAGGTGGGGGTGCATGCTGCCTGAATCTGTTACTCGGGGCAATCTTAGAGATTTAGTTCAAAATATCTTTCAAGAAAGTAACCCTTTAAATTACAGGCCATTAATTACGCAGTAATGACTAGAAATAACTACAGTAGTCATATCAAAGTAAAATAGACATAATAACTAGTTTTAGCATTAGAATGACTGGTAATTTCAATATACAAGTTAAAAAAGGTGTTTCTACTAGTACTTGTATTAGATAAGTGCTACTACCACACACTGTTTAAACATAGAAAGGTGCTGGAGGATAAACTAGTTCAAACAGGAAGACAAACCGTCTCCATTGATTTCTCTTCCACAGAGGGGAGGGACATTCATTACAGAAAGTGACGACACCTGCGCAGAAACAATCTGTTTTTTCATTTGCTTTTCATTTTCTTATAATGTAGAATACATACAATAATACATTATATATTTTTAAAGAAGACATACCAATACTATGTACAATATTCATATACAAACGTACTCCATAGTAACTACACATATAACAACAGAAAACAACAGAACGGGCCGAGCCCCTTTTTATACTTACTCATTTTATCACTCAGCCATTTAATGCTATAAATAGTTATTACATCTATTTTACTTGGACATTACATAGTTATTTCCAGTCATTACTATGTAATTAATGGCCTGTAATTTAAAGGGTTACCGAAATGTCTTCTCCCTCCCATACACATTTCCCTATTATCGATTTCCTTTGCAGGGCGTGAAAGGACTATATAAAGGCATGGCAGCTCCTATAATTGGAGTTACACCCATGTTTGCTGTCTGTTTCTTTGGATTTGGCCTGGGCAAGAAATTGCAGCAGAAAACCCCCGAGGATATCCTGACGTAGGTGATTGCTCAGTCGTAGGTCGTCTTGCCGTTCACTTGTTCCAAGCGTTCTGTGGGTGGGTGATGCTGTGTAAGTCCATTCGTTTACATCCCTTCTCCAGGTATCAACAGCTCTTTGCTGCAGGGATGTTGTCTGGTGTGTTCACCACAGCCATCATGGCTCCAGGAGAGCGCATCAAATGCCTCCTACAGGTCAGAGGCTCTTACGTTTACTTGCATACACCGGATCTAATGTAACTATCCCCTGTGCTATTACACCAGCATAAGAATGAGACAAAGGAGGCCGTGTTGTCCATGTGCCTTAACACGCGTGTGTTCGTGTACAGATCCAGGCAGCGTCTGGGGAGGTGAAATACGCCGGACCCATCGACTGCGTCAAACAACTGTACAGACAGAATGGGATCAGAGGAATCTACAAAGGCACTGCTCTAACTCTCATGAGAGGTGCTGGGTGTCTTACTGTAATAGATTCTACATCTGAGCGGCTTCTCGTTAAGTTTGACTTCTCATGTGCCGCCACCATGGTACATGCTGCGGGACAGTATGTTGTCGTGTGTGTGTGTAGACACATTCTTGTGAAGACAATAATCCAAGAACAATACATGATAGAAACGTCATATTACACCACAGGGTCCCCCTATAGTGTAGATGATCTGATTAGATTTTGGAGCATTAGGGCTGATCCGAATGCTTCGGCGCTCCGAAGCTTCGTTCGTTGGATTGGTATTCGGATCATAAATTCAGAATGGAATAGTTCTTTTTTTCCCTTTTATTTTTTTCAAATTCACCCTCCAAAAAAGGTCTTTAGGCTACTGGATGTTTCTCAACATACGTTTTTATTCTATACTGATTGAGCTTTGAATCGCCTGGAAGTTTATCGACTTCATTTCATGTGCCTCCACTTCGTAGCCAGTACAAAGCCAGTGTAATAAATGGCATTAGGCTCATCCCAATGCAATACCTCGCTACATAAATGTGCATTATTAATGCGGAAAAACTAATTTTTCTCAAATCTACTATAACTCCTAAATGCTTTAAAATACAGAATTCATATTAATACCACCCATGTGTTACATGAAGGCAGACCTCATTTGCATTACTGGTTATGTTTAATGGTGATTATGGTGGGACATTAGGCAGCTCAAGTGCCTGTTGATCTGTAACTTAGATGTGCCGGCAAGCGGGATGTACTTCATGACCTATGAATGGTTGAAGAACAGTCTCACACCAGCGGGAATGAGGTGAATGGTTTTTGGTTGTTTATGTTTGCTGTAGCATTTGCAATTATCTATCGTATTGTGAAATTATTCATATCGCTGTGCATTTTAATCTGCCCGTTGATTGTTCACTTTTCCCACAGCCCTAATGAGCTCAGTGTTCCCAGTGTGCTCTTTGCTGGAGGGATGGCCGGAGTCTTTAACTGGGCGGTGGCAATTCCACCCGACGTTCTCAAATCTCGTTTTCAAACAGGTGTGCTTTGAGATTCTGCGATTTATTACGGCTGAAAATCATCATGTGCATGAAAACTATTTCAGCTAAGAGCTGCAGTACAAAAGATGTCAAAACAGAAAATCTGACTGAATTATGCAGTGACAAGAAGACCATTTCACATAAGGACACTGAAATAGCCTATTGGATGGTCTTATGCATCTAGATTATGGTTTTGGTTAAGGTTTGTTTGTCTGTTAACATGTATACATGACTGATTTTTATAATACATTTGCCCCACAGCTCCTGAAGGAAAGTATCCAAATGGTTTCCGGGATGTTCTGCGTGAGCTGATAAGGGAGGAGGGTGTGCGCTCTCTGTATAAAGGTTTCACTGCTGTCATGCTTAGAGCTTTCCCCGCCAACGCAGTGAGTGCACTATAAACTATTGTTTATATAGCTATGCTTTGTTAAAACAATACGTTGTAAAAAATGTCATAGTACCCCGATGAAGGCATAAACCGAAACATGTTGGAATAAATGGTATCTTTTTTGCATGGAGAAAAGTGCGGCTATCTCTTTTTACTCTTTCGCATTTTTTCATACTCAACAGTTTTCTCTCTCCTCCTCTGTCCTCTCTCCTCTCTCTCTCTTCTCTTTCTTTAGGCTTGCTTCCTAGGATTTGAGTTTGCTATGAAGTTCCTGAACTGGTTAGCACCTAACCTGTGATGAAGGCTCAATGCTGCCTTGTATCCGGGTAGTATCCCAGGAAGAGAACTCTCTAACAAGACAGTGGAGAGACCACATACACAGTCGGTAGTATCTCTCTCTCACACAAACACAATGACAAACATCTCGACAGATTCTAACGGACACATTTCCACCAATGTTCTCATTTGTGTTTGAGAGACTTGTGGTACTATAGAGCACATTGATTATTCACACCTGCATAGAAGGGCTCAATGCAGAGATGCTATACTGATGATTCTGTACAGCGTACTTAAGGCCAGTATACAAACACACACAACTGTTCTCACTCTCTTTGTTTTAATTAGTTTTTGTTTTGAAAAGGAGTGAACTGATCATGTATACGGTGTCCATAATAGGACATTCTTGTTCCTCAGGCCAAAAGGCATCAACTCTCAGACCAAACAGCCTCTCTCCTCAGACCAAATGGCATCAGGTCTTCTACCAAACGGCATCAGACAAAACGGACTCGGATGTCATACACATTTGTATTTATTTTAAGAAATGCATAAAAATGCAAAATAATTATAATTATATATATATATATTATTTTTTTATAAATAACAATTCGTATGACACCTGAGTCCATTTTGTCTGATGCCGTTTGGTCTGAGGAATGAGTCCGTTATGTCTAAGGCCGTTGGGTAGGAGACCTAAGGCCATTTGGTCTGAGACTTGATGCCGTTTGACCTGAGGAATGAGAATGTCCTATTATGGACACCATACATGTGCCTTACCTTTTGTTATCTGCGCGCAGGTGTGCATATCAGGAATAAGGTGTGTTTTCTTGTGCTGTGTGTGTTCGGTCTTTGAGCAATAAATGCCTTTTCGACTGTTCTGCACCCTGTATGGTCACATTCCACTCAGTGATCCATTTACCAAATGCTTACATCACTTTGTATCTGTTTAATGTTAAATGATAAGATATCATATATGTGAATGTGTATTGTCTAATTTACAATATATAAATAAAATGCAGAATCTGTATTCAGAAATCTGATTGTCTTGTGCACTTTTCTAACAGATGTACAGTATGTGATGGAGTCTGCCCCTGCTGCAATCCAACAATAGGCTTGCTTTCAAGAAAATCCTCCCTCAAAGTCCAGAGATCATTAAGACCTCAAATATTTAGCATTGCCAAATCATCAGGCATAATGCATTAGACAGCTTTTAATTAATACAATTATGTGAAAAGTCCTGGTATATATATAAAATATATAGGCTGTTCTAAATAAAGAAATCGATGACCTGCTGAATGTGAGTGGGACAGGAGGAGGTAGTTTGCTTATGTGATGATGGTCAAGGCAGAAGCTCATTTATCAGACATGTGTATAATGTAGCTGATGACCAAAAGCCAACTGTGCTCGGTAGGCGCAGGTTCTTTTTGTTATTTGTGCAATCAATAGCTTAAATTTAGTATTTCAGGTATTAATGATTGAGTTTCCAATAAGTGTCATAGACCTAGATTCAAAGGAGACGCAAGTCTTACTATTTTTAAAATGGCATACACAATTTAGATCTAGAAATTAGCACCCAAGGTAGTAAGCCTTTTTTGACACAAGTCAATTCTAGACTTACCTGTAACTCAGGTTAGTTGTTCAACCAATTGCTGGAACTTTACAACAGGTTTGGCCTCCAAAATGGAATGATGAGTAGTGCTGAGATACCAGTTGGTTTGAAAGAGTTGTTGCAAGGATATACCTTGGCAGTACTACGCTGCAGGCCACGAAACTGGGTTGAATTTGCAGTGCAACATTTCACACATATTGAAGAGATCCAAAGGAATAAATCTGCACGGAAAGGGGTAACTTTTGATACAAATTCAAGTAAGTCCACAAAGGATGATGAAGAGGAGGAGGATGACATTGTCACTGAGTAATATTGCATACTTTTCACATCAAGTGTTGTGTGTTTCTCTTAAAAGCTTGGAATATCACTGCTTCCTTTACTTGTCCTCCCTCTACAGCATGTTAGAGGTCAGTTGATGAAAATGACATTTTGTGTCACAGATACTTCATTCCATAAACGTATCTTTGTCATTGGTGCTCCTACAACACTTGGAAAACGTATCAGCAGCATATGCCATTTGGTAGATGCTACACATACATACATATATTGTTAGCATTAGTTGCTCCAGAGGGAATCAAACCCCCCACTGATAGTGTCAGTGCTATTTTCGATTCACTGAGCCACAGGAGTATGTACAGTATATAATGAAGAATGTTGCAATAAAGCCAGGTCAGGAACTGGAACAATATGTATCATGAATTTCAAATGGTGTTCATGTATCATGGCACAGTGTTCTATTGCGTTTGTGCTGCTGCAGTTTGCGCAGAGGCTTATAACCCAGATGACGACCACACGGAGCCTTGTGTTGTGCACCCCAAAACAGATGAGCAGCGCGGAGACTTCGGGATGCATGTAGAGATATCTTACTGTGTAAAAGGGGCGGCAGTAGCTCAGGAGGTAGAGTTCCCGCCCCGCAACTGCAAGGTCGGTGGTTCGAGTCCAGCTCCTCCCGGGAAAGAAATAAATCTGTCGTAGTGTCCTTGAGCAAGACACCTAACCCCAAATTGCTCCCGTTGAGCAGGTTGGTACTTTGCATGGCTGCCTCCGCCAACGGTATGACATGTAGGTCGCTTTGGATAAAGGCATCTGCTAAATGCTGTAATGTAAAACCTGGGACCAGGTTCAGCAGTTCATATCAGCATTTGAAATAAGATACTAAGAAGGATGAAAATAACTGTTCTCAATTATTTTATTTTTAAGCGTCACGATTGTAATCATGCTCATTTTAAGCATACACACACAGGTACACCAAAGCTGCATGTAATGTCCTCCAGCAGCAGGTCTCTGAGGTATCGGATGGCATGTTCGAGGTGCTGGTCAAACTGATGGAGACGTGAGTGAGTGAGAGATTGTGTTCATGACTTCAAACTAGATGGTGTTATCTCAGCCTTGTGATGTCTTCTGCTCTCCTTGAATATTTTACCTCTCTTTCTCTCCCTTCACTTCCAGGGGTGTGTATGACATTGTTGTGCAGAAGGATGGAGTGAGTCAATGTGTTGAAAAGTATGATAAGGGTAGTTTTGGCGAGCTGCCACAATCATTGCAACGCAGGAAGGTGCCCTGTGGAGCCTGGTGAGTCCGATAAAGGATGGCAACTTTCAATGCTCTCTGAAATATGTTTATAACTATAGTTCCCCACTCATAGTGTTATTGCAGGAGTACAATGGATGAACACTTAAACTAACCCTGTCATCAGATTTAAACTGTAGTGAAACATTGTAAAATAATAATAAACTAAAGTAAAATAGCAAAACCCACTCTGAAAACAAAGGAAACTAAAACTGAAATCAAACTTGAAAGAAGAAATTTATGAAAACATGAGCAAAAACACAGTTACCATTCTTTGACAACAAAAAATATATACTGTATATATATATTTACCGGTATATTGTTTTCTATCACACAATTTTCCCCTTTCCCCTTCACAGGCTTTCTGAGAGAATGAAGATTGTAGATGTATTTGGAGAAAGAGTGTTCAAAGACGGGGAGCGCATTTGAATGCTGGTACAGTATCGGGACATTTCTTACTTCAACCCATATTGACTTGTTCCTTTAAAATAGAAATGTTTGACCATATTCTTCACCATATCTTATCTAGAACTTGTCTTCTAGTTCTTGCCATAGGTGCCTGTATGATTGTAGTTTTTTGTGTGTGGTAAGGTTTGCTGTTTCTGTATCACTATGATAAGCTTTTTCATCTGTTACAGACAAAGGCTGGCCTGCAGGATAACAGAGGTTGAGGTTGCTCGTTGCACTAGAGGCCTGTATTTTGGGGAGCTGGCACTGGTTACCAACAAACTGCGTGCAGCATCAGTTTATGCTGTGGGAGAAACAAAATGCTTAGGTATGTTATACACTCACCATCAATTGTCTCTCTTGATTTCAGAAGTTAGAGCACATTCATTTTCAATGTAAAATATGCCCAACCTGAACTACTCCAAATCTACATATGTAACCATGCTGGACAAAGTACACAATTTCAGAAAATGTCCAAAAGGGGGAAAAGAATCGGTAAGGGGTGGTGTCATTAAAAGATTACTGGGGACTAGGGAGAATAGCGTAATACTACCAGTAGCTTCAAGTGAACAGGACTGGTCCATTGTCAGAGCCATGTGGAGATGCATCATGCAGCAATGGCACAAGAAAAAGATGGGCTTTAGAGAACATTCAGTTCATGTCAGCACATAACCAGTTCAATGGGCAGTGGTGCGATTAGAAGTTCAGAACTGCTTCCTTGCTGCCGCCAGTATGCTGTATATGTATGTGAAATATGCATATTTATCGCACATTGCTACTTACTTGCAAGCAAATCATCTGAAAAGAAAAGCACAACCCATCATAACTTGACATGAAAGGGGTAAAACAGCAGACAATCAGAGATCCACTTCTGTTAGCAAAAATGCAGAGGGCTAAAGAACAAAAACCTAGATTAGTAGATTGGATGAATCTTGCTATCTGATTAAACTTGGTGCCTGCTGTTTAACAGTGGTGGAGGGATTAGACTTAGATACTTTTTTTTTTGTAATCTGCATTGATCATCATAATTTGGGTATAATCCAAATATGGTGTTTGTTTTCTGTCCGCTTCCTGTGAAAACTATACCCAAATTTATTAAATGGACTAATCTGCTTAACATAAAAATAAAATATGAGGCTGAAATGGTTTTAGTTTATCTTAATGTACTTTTTTTCTCTCAGTAATAGACATCCAAACCTTTGAGCGTTTGCTGGGCCCCTGCAAGGAGATCATGAAGAGGAATATCCCCCAATATGAAGACCAGCTGGTGGCACTATTTGGCTCCAGCGTAGATTTCAAACACTAGGAAATGTACTTGTAGGCAGTGTGCAAAATACCCCACTGCAACATTACATGAATTTGTTTCTGTGAACATTAAAGTTTATGCTGAAATGTTCAAATTAGATTTTACATCCAAGCTATCATGAACATGTTATATATTGACGTATCAAAGTATCGATACATTTAAACTGAATAGATGGACTTCATGTTTTACAGTCGTTTAACACTGTTCCGTTCACATTGTTGTAGTTCCAAACTATATAAACTGTAATTAAATGGACATGACAAAATGTTTAGCAATTGTTGCAGCACATGGTTCCATTTATGTTAGTATGCAATAATTGTACAGGTCCACCACCAGTTTCATTACTTGTGATACAGAATACCATGCTATTTTGTATTTGTACTTGGCAACAGAAACCATCAGCAACTGTTAACATTTCAACATACCCCAATCTGCTTCACTAGAAAATCCTCATTGCTCGATATGCAATGCAAGGTTAGAAGTTAAACCGTTTTTAGTAAATGGCATGTTTCAAAAAGTGCAAGTTATTAGTTTGATAGAACTTTCTAGCCAAAAACGTTTGATTTCTTCTCACTTCGACAAAATTTTGGCATCGCCAATATCCTACAGAATTTCAGCATCAGCTGCAAACAACTTTCCAAATATGAATACAAACCATATACATGAAATAAAAGAATGACTTTAGTTTTCTGGATTTTTTTTTATTTGAGTTACAAAATGTGAAGTGCCATCAGCAGACTCCACAATAGTTTGCCAACCTGCTGTGTTACAAGTATTTACACCCCAAAAATCAAGGATATCCATCTAAATTTCCACACTTTGTGTTCCTGTATGAGTTGAAGTCTCTGTCAACATGTCCAAGTTCCATTTTCAAAGTTTAAATATTTAAAATATTTACAAAGTCCAGTATTCCAAAACTCCCAAATCACACTGTAGCTTCTTCAATGCAAAGGCAGGTGCAAGAGCTTTATCTGCTTCCATGGTGTGTGAAAATGAGCAGAGCTGGTAGAATTAAGGAGCTGTTAATGGACATGGTCCTCTCTACAGGGTCTCATAGTTTTAGACGTTAATTCTTCCTCCTCTAAAAGGAAAGGCTGGGCAAGGAAGTCTGTACACAATTACTTAAAATTACATATTGAAATGTCTTTTTAGCCATTGCAGTACAACAGCTTCTATGATCCTTTCTTGTGAAGAACTGAATATGACAATCATTAAAAGACAGATGAAAGAAAAAGGCCACCCAGTTAGGTCATTCGTTCTTGTTCATCAAACTTACGGACATTAAAATAAAAACTCCCCAATAAATACAAATACAGCAGAGAAATGGTCAAATAAGACTGCACAAAATTCTGGTTTGGTCCATCCCGGAGTTCTTTTGAGAAGGACAAAAATACCAGACAGGAGTGACAAAAAAAAGGAAGATAACAAAAAAGAAATCAAAAAAGTGATATGGAAAAATCCAAAATTCGATAGGGCATTTCCTACACATTCCCATTGTCCAGGAAAAACGAATTCTTATATTCCCCTCTTTTCCTGAGCCTCATCATTGAGAACGTCCATCGATGAGGTGGTTCCCAGCCGTGAAGGTTACACAGACGTGATGACAATCATGAGGTGGGGCGAGATGCTGGAGATCCGGTTGAGGAGGTCGGGAGCTAGCTGGGTTAAGTGGCTTTCTGAAAATTCGCATGGTGGGAAAATCTGTAGCACATAGGCAGGCTAGAGAGACAAAGGAAAAACTTCAATTAAACACATGCATTTATGGAGACATAGCTCTTTAGATGAGCAATGACAAAGCAACACTAGATTAAATCTGCCACGCACGTCCTACTTCAGATTAGAAATCTTGTTTTAAACACCCTGACCCAAGCCATTTATTTTCATTTAATGAAATCGACTAATTTTAATATCCAAAAGGAAGAACATGCAGTGGACGTAGGTTATTTCCCGGCTCCTATGGTCACCAGCTCCTGCCCTGGCTCTTATGGTCGACAATGCTCGCTGGAGTGTGTTTTCTCTTTTCTCAGACACTGGCGCATTGTTCCTACTATGCAGTGGACGTGGGTGCTGCCCCTTTCCCCTATGGTCGTTATTGCTGGCCATTGTACCATCCCTGATGCTGTTACTACGTGATCGCAGCCCCTGGTTCTGTGGCCATCGTTGCCAACCATGCCCCCATCTATCGCCTTATCTGTTTCCTATGTCACCGTCATTGTCTATGCTATTGTACATTCCACTGTTTGTCCCGGCACCTATTGCACACTCAGCCATCCTAGTGGGGGATCCCTCTATGACTTGGCCCACCCAAGGTTTCTTAAATTTTTTCGTTGAAGTTTTTCCTTGCATGCCTCAAGGGTCTAAGGCTGGTGGTGCCGGGTAGTTTTGGCATAGTAGAATAGGTAGGCTTGCAATGGTCTGCTAAAAATTCTTATTGTCTTGTGCTTTGTTCTGTTTCCCTATGTTTGTCATACTATTTTGTAATTCCATTGATTGTTGTTCAGTTAGATCTAGTTTGGCTCATTTTCTGTAAAGTCCTTTGAAACAGGTTTGTGATAAAGGGCTATATAAATAAATGAACTTGAAGAACGCATGTATATAAACAGATAACAGAACATAACTTATTCACACAGCAACAATCATGTCTTACCTGATTGGAACCTGGGTTGGGGATGTTGATGATACCAGCAGCCAACTTGGCCTGCAAGTAGGTGATGAAAGCGGCCTTAAGAGCCTGGGTCTGGTTTAGGACATCATCTTGGTCTCGTCCACATGGCAGAGCTAGGAGAAGACAGAACTCTGTGTCCCCCTGAAGAAAAGGGAAAATGTGTTAGCGGACTTCCCAAATTCAACATAATGAAAAGTGACAATAATAATAATCCAGCGTTAAGGGGATGTATACTTCTATAGGAACACCCATCTTCGAGGAAGGCAAAATAAGGCAAAAGAAATGTACCGTCATTCTTCTGGCTACACTCTCCAGTTGTGAAGCCTCTAGCCTCATTCTCTGGACAATTCGAAGCAATGCACCTCCCTCTTGTAGGGGCAGCGATCGATGAGCCAAAGCTTTGTTGCCACAGACGAAATGCAGCTGGACTGCAGCTGTGTCGTTCTTCAGTGCCAGCAGGCCTTGCCACACAATAGGGTACTTCTGTTTAAATTGACAAAAATAAATAAACAATAATAATAATAATTAGACATGTCAAAGTTTCTCTGACATACCCAACTCTTGTTCAGATAATTCAAGCCTCAACACTTGATTCATTTTGTCTTACTGTGAGCAGCTGCACCATGTTGACAGGCTGCGTCATCTTGCCATCAGTTTTTGCTTGGAGCTCTGTACCCTAGGGATCCAATACAACATTTGTGTTTTATGTTATGTTAATTACAAGTAGTTTCTGAAGTGAACACCGCACACTAGCATATAAATGCAGTGTAGAAACTCACCATGGCTGTTGTGACATTAAGTGGTGGCTGGTTAAGTCCAACAGGAGATGTCTCCGTCATTTGAGAATGGACGCCCCTTGGGTTTGAGTACATCCCTGAATACTCTTGGAAGGAGCCACTAGGTCCTGGTGGCATTAGTTGAATTCTCTGGGGAGAAGCCATAGCTGGCCCAGATGGTCGAATCCCCATCATTCCATCCTTATTAAGAGGGGAGTGTGGTCTCTTTGCCTCCAATGGCTTTGTAATATCCTTCTCAGACACACATTTAGCCAACACGTGTGCTCTCGGAGATAAAGATAAAGGGATGCTAGAGGATGTTGAATTGGGGGGAAGAGCCTCTTGAATGTGTACAGCATGTGGGTCTGGGGCAGAGCGCTCTCCCTGTTGGTGCAAGAGCACACGCATATCTCTTTGTGTCATGTATGTGTCCAACTGTGGGCCACTGCGCAGAGACCCGCGGGGATCTGACTGCATGGTCTCTGGTTTCAGCTGGGTGGCAGATTGTCTCCCAGCAGCCTGATGGAAGCGTCTGGCATCTTCCTGTTCTCCCTCGTGGCTCCTTACAGAACTGGGGTTGACCTTGAGAACCATGTCTCTACCAACAGCCTGGGGTGAGGTGGGCCGTTGCTGCATAGGACCAGACCATGGAGAGGCAAGAGGCTCACTATGTATCCCAAAACTCATAACAGAGAGAGGTGGAGTATTGACCCGAACATCTCCTTGAACAAGATGCCCCATTGGAATTGTTTGGTTAACACGGTGAGGAGACATCCGTCCTAAGCCTCCATGGGTGCTGTGAGGAGGCATGATAACTGACTGTTCTGGGTGATGCACACCAGTAACATACTGTTGCATGGCAGGAAGGCCAGAAGGCAACATCACTGATATGCCTTTGGGGGATGAGGAGCCTATGGGTGAGGACACTTTAGCAAATGGGGAGTGTGGATGACCCGACTTGCGGGGGGAACGCGGTTCCTGTTTTGCTCCACTGAGATGCGTAGGAGCTCTGTCACCAGCAGCAGTAACAAAACCTACATGGTTGCCAGGTGGAGAAGGCAAGTGGGGGCTTATTGCAGGACTTATGGCAGAGGTCCAAGATGGTTTAGTACCATCAGCACTGTGAGGATCAGCACCCTCTACTTTCTTTTGATGTTTCATCAGCATGTACTCTGGATGATGGTAACTCATTACTTGCTGGTTACCAACTCCCTGTGGAAGACGTTTCACTACTCCTTGAGGCCCAGATTGGTAAGGAGATTCCATCTTTTCCAAACCTGTGCTTTCTTGTTTAATAGAAGACAAAGCTGACTGTGGCTTACCAGGATGCCCATGGTCCGTCTGTGATGGAAGACCCTTTTGAGTTCCTGACTGAGAATGAGTGTACAACTCCTGTTTTATCTGGGGCATGGATACCAACTGCTGAGATTCCATGTCACCTGCTGTTGCTTGTGGGATCTGGCTTATTTTTGCACTGATCCGCTGCGGTCCCTCCATTTTCTGGCCTGAGTGGCTCAATACTACTACTCCTTCAGATGTATTTATCCTCAGACCTGGGCTAGATCCAGTACTAAGAGTGGGGCTCTCAACAATGAAGCGCCCACCCTCCTCACCAACAGATGGCATATGATATGATCCACTATCATCTATGCTAGACCTATAGGTCTGTTTGGGAAGAGCCATGTCCACACAGGGATTTCCAATGTTCATATTCACCTTCTCTTCAAGGTCAGGAGGGTTGCAAACACGACTGATAACAGAGGTAGCAGTGGATGCAATAACAGAGATGACAGACTTTGACTCAGGAGACGGTAGTGAGGCTGGAGGTCGAACAATAGGTGGAGCTGGATGAGTTGGCATTCTACTATCGGGTAGTGGTGACTTATTTGGCACAACAGCTGATGGAGTATTACTTTCAGATGGGTGCTGATCTCGGGTGGTGGGTTGATTACTAGGAACAGAACTACTACCCGGCAGTGAAACCTGTTTGTGTTTCATAAGAATCCGTCGCAAGTCACTAGTGCCATGATCAGTGTCCATGTTTTCAGTGTCAGGGGGTAAAGACAAGTTTTCAGATGGTGCTACTGGCAAGACAGGTGAAGAAGGGACTGTATCTTTAGACTGATTGAGCCAATCTGGTGGGGAAACAGGAATTCTACTTGGTTGAATGGGCCTGACAATTGGCCGGTTAGGAGGTGGAGACAGGGAAGGGGAGATGCACTCAGGTGGTAGCTGCTGAGGCTTTGAGCAGGTTGGATTCTTAGACTGGGGACAGACAGATTTAAGATGTTGACGCTGCTCATTGGTAGATGATTCTGACTCCATGTTCATATCTGTAACCTTTACAGCCAAAGGCTCAGGTTCTGGCTTCCATGTAGTGGCAGTAATGACAGCAGCAGTAGCTGCTGTAGGCACCATCTCTGGAAGAACTTTTATATTGGAAGGTGTACCATCTGATGATGGATCTGAGGATTCCTCGTGTAATGATTGTCTTTCTTTTAAGTCTTTTTTGACTGGCTTTTGGCTTTTAGAACGTTTAGGTGTTTTAGGTCTTCCCTTGGTGCCCTTCTTGGGTGTGGCTGGCAAGAGAGGCTCCTCCGGTATAGTGGATGTATCCGTTTCAGGTTCATCTTCCTTGTCTGGCTGAATGAAGACTTGCATCTCTGGTTCTGAATCCACATCTTCACTAATCACTGGAGCTGCTTGGGGTAAGGATACAGTTATATCATCGGCAGTAATGGAATCAATAGCAGCCATAAGTTCTGTCTCGCTTGCAGGATTAGATGGTTTTTCTTCCTCTGTGTCACATTTCATCTCCGTTTGTGGGACAGGTGGAGTCGGTGGCTCTGTTGGCAAGGCTGGGTCTGTAAGTTTAGCAATGTTCTCCACAGCCCGCACCAATTCCAGCTCTTCAGAGAGCAAGCTTTTTGGTGTATCCAGCAGTTGCTCTTGTTCCAGAGTAGCTTCCCCCTTATCTTCATTGCTAGAGCCCACTCCGTTACCACTACTAGACTCCAAAACATGATCAGCGTGGTCACCAGGTCTGACCTTTTTTGAGCAATCTTCTTGATTCCCAGGCTCTTCATCCCCTAGCTGAAGTAGATCTTTCACTTCTGTGACATTTAGTCTGATTTTGAGGTTCTTGAGGACAGGAGACTTAGGAGTCCGTGTCAACTTGGTTTTTCCTCTAACAATCTTGTCTTTCTCTAAAGAGGGTTTCTCTTCCAGGACTGGGGAATCTGTCCCTTTCCCATTTGATTTACCGTCACAAGCCTTCTCAATTAGGACATTTCTCTCTTTACCCATTTCTCTTCCTTGTTTGTCTTTCTCCTCTTTCTTTGGGTCAACTTTTATTGAGGGATCTTCTTTACATGAACTTGAGTCCTGCAAAGCTAAGCTGTCTTCATCTATAAAAGCCATTTCCTGATCATCATCCTCAGCCAGCTCAAATTTTTCCCCCTTTCTAGTTGGTCCAGTTCCTGTGGCCATGGAGATTTGATTTGACGAACCCTTTGGGATATATGGAGAATGTTTTCCTTTTAACACTTTAGGTATTCGTTCACCACTTTCTGATTCATTTGACTCAATATCTTTAATGTCCATTTTAGATTTTTCTACCTTAACTGTTGAACTCTCTTCACCCTGTCGGCGATTCTTAGGAGGACGGCCTCGTCTCGAGGCCAAGATTGGAGCAGGTGAATCCTGTTCCATATTTTGTTGTAGGGTTGCATCTTTATCTATACCACGCTTTCGCGCAGAGCGTGGTGACTCAGTACTTTCCTTTCCAGGCCGCATTGGAGCATCATCTTCAACTGGGGTGGCATACACAGATTTTACATTTCTTCGTCTTGCTCTTCCCACTGATATGCTCTGCTCTGATATATCAGAATCTGGTCCATGAATAGGAGATTTGCCTGTGGACTTAGCATCTGAACTGAGCTTTAAAGATTCAGATCTTGGGGATGACCCACGTTTCAGCTTCTCTTTGTCAATGCGTTCACTCTTGCGTGTGGCTTGTTTCTCAGAACTAGAAGCAGCAATGACAGGAACTGGAGTTACTTGAGTAAGGGATTGTTTATACTTTTTATTCTTCATTTCTTTTGCTCTTTGTTCTTTCTGAAGTGATGCCTCATATGTGTCATTGTCAACAGGCACCTGCACTTTATTGACTTGAAGTTTCTTTTCTACTTCAGGTTCCACTATTTCTTTATAAGTGTAACGGGCCTCTTTCTTTAATACATCCATCTCCTCTGCAAGACTGGGTGGTTTGGGGCTTGTGGCTTCAGGCAGTTCTGGTTGGGTTATCTCAGGATCCAGCTCTGGTTCTGAACTGCCGACAAAGTCCTCATGAGCATCATTGTGGCATAGTTGTTTTGTACTCAGAGGTTTTACATCTTCAATAACATCAGGTTTTCCTTGAAATGGAGATAGTTTAACTCTACCCACTGAATAATTGGTCTCTGGAGCTGCTAAAGATACAGGATCAGAATCAGTTGGCATCTCAATTGCTGGGTAGCGTGTGGGTACAAGATGCTCATTTTCTTTTACCTCTTCCTTTATCAAAGACACAGAGAAAAGTGGCTCAGGGGATGGATTCAACACAACACATTTGTCTTCTTGTGGAGACAATTCCTTTAGCACAGGTTGGGCAACAAAATTGGGCACTAGTCGGGGTTCAGAACGTAGCTCCTCAGAAGGGCTAATGGGTTTAATTTCTGGCTCCATGGCAGGTTCTGTGGTTCTAGGTGATTGCAAAGCGTGTTGCTCTTGATCAGGTGCTTTTCCCACTTTATTTTCATATGTAAGCATTGTGTCTCCTTTTGCTACTTGCAGCAACTGGTCTTTTCCCTTCTGTTGCTGCAGTCTTGTAAGTTCCAAAAAACGACTGTGGAAAAGGACAACTGGCTCAGAGTCAAGTTGGCCATCTGTTGTCCCTTGTTGACCAGTTTGTTGGTTTTGTGCATGCTCAGGGGCCTCATGCTTGCGTTCCAGGTGTTGAAGCCGTCTTGAGTCCTGCTCAAAGATGGAGCTGTGAAGAAAGCGTGAGGCAAAAAGTTCCCTGCGTTCCGGTTCTTCTGGTTTGGGTTCCTCCTTCCTGTCATCTAGTTTGTCTTCAGATCCACTTCGAATTTTCTTCTTTTTCATGTACCAGGAGGGCATAGGCCGTGGTGTTGATTCTACCTTCTCAGTATCTTTTCTGTTACGAAAACTTGCAAAGTGAGAATCATAGTCTAAGAATGACCAGTTGTCTTCTCTAGAGGAGGAGAGGGATTTTGCACGTTCGAGCAGAGCCTTTGTATCTGGTGTAATGGTCTGGTCAAGTGCAAAGGAATAGAATTTATTCCTTTCAAGATTAGCTAGTTTGGGGTCTGAAAACCTGTCACCCCTTGGCCTCTCACACAAAGGCATAGATGTGGATGGCATAGGAGAGTGGGGCTTGGCATCTCTGTCCTCTTCAGAGTCTGATCGTACCTCCCCAGGTTCCAAGTCATGCCAAATTCCGTACTCCAAACGCTTGCGATTGTTTTTACTTAGAGTTCTAGAGAAGTTCAGGTCAGGTAACAAATCTTGCTTGACTCTGCTCTCCCATCGCTTTTGCTGCTCATCTTCACCAAGTAAAGGAGTGTTCAGCTTGCTTATCTGTGTGTTATGCGTCCGTTTGACCGATAGCTCCAGATCTGAGTGAATTTTGTCGTCATTTCTACTGAACTCTTTCTGAAGAGAAGGCTCCACAAACTCCTCATCTGCATGGTGAGGAAAGTGTTGATGTCCTGGAGAGGAAGTGTTGGTCAAGTCAGGATCCTCACTTTTTTGTCTAAAGCTCCTGTAGACGCGCTCCCTCTTGACTCCTGAATCAGTGTCAAATTGATCTAGTTTCTTTAGTTTATGAGATGGGAAAGTATCTGTGACATCTTCAGGTGGTTTACCCACTTCATGGACAAGACTGCGGTGATCAAAGTCCTCAGTTTCACTTCCTTGTGGACTCCCAGGTTTGTCTGGTTTGTCTGACTCCTGCTGCTGCTGCTGGTGGAGCCTTCTATTTTGCTCCATTTGCTTGCGATAACTCTGAGAGAGGTCAATGTCCACATGGTCTTCCCTGTCCTTAGCACTTCTGTCAATATCAGTAGTCTGAGCACCATATTTGAAAACATCGTGTTGTTCTTGATCTCTTGTACTACCTTGGTCTATATTCCCCTCATGTGAAAACATTCTCAATGAATTGTGCCCTGGGTGTTGTTTTGTTTCCAATGGGTCCAAAGACCCCTCTGATTTCTCCCTCTGTCCTCTCAGGTCCTCTTGACCATCCTTCTGAGTGCCTGTTTTTTCAGTTTTGAACCTTGAGTCTCTACGCTGAGTGTCTTTCTGTTTGTCAGTATCCATCTCTTTCAAATATGCAGAACTAGCACCAAAGTCTGAGGGTTGATTACCATCTTCCTCCTCAAGTCTACTTCTCTTCTGTCGAATGGTCCTTCCACTGGCATCAGCAAAGCGCCTTTTTCTTGCAGCAAGGCGATCGGAATCCACTGATGAATCTTTCCCATCATTAATATCAGTCTTTAGATGTTTTTTGGGTCTATTTTTTCCATCCAAGTCTGAACTATCACCTTTCCCAATTTCAGACTTCTCATTTTTTGGTGTGTCATGGTGAGCAGTTGACAACTGATTTCCAGTGAGAGGGTCACTGTCCCCTTTATACTTCTGCCTCTCGTGTGTATCTTGGTCTGATCCCTTTACCCTTCCAGACCCTCCATCAAAACCAGTGTCAAGCTCCGTTTCAGGAGGCAGGTTGCAGGGGGACTGCCCCTTCACCTTCCTTGATTTAACCTTCTCAGCTTTGTCTTTGTCACCTTTCTCTTTTCTTTTTGCGCGCTTGGTTTTCTCAGCACCTGCCACACGCTCAGGTTGAATGTTCTTATCCGTCTTGTCACTCTTTGAGCCATGTTCCAGTGGGGTCTTTTCAGACTTGTCAAAGTGTGGTGGTGAGAGCGAGCTCAAACTACCACTTCGCTCAGAGGACTGGCTATAAACCCGTCGTTCAGAGTCTCTGGGGGCACGTTCAGATGGTGACGGGGAGACTGTAGGAGTAATAGGTCGCCGTGGATGGGAGGGGCTCCACCTACTACGGTCAGCCTCAAAACGTTCTCGCTCTCGTTCACGCTCCCTTTGAATGTATGTGTATTTTCTAATGTCCTGCTCAAAGGGGTCTCTGTAATCCCTGTACTCTCTAGGGTCTTCATGGTAACGTGGGTCAAAGTGATCCCCTTGATAATGTTCCAGTTCAGGAAAACGGTCTCGGCTGCGAGCAGGATAATCCCTTCGAGCATCTTCTGGATAGAGGCCAGGGGTTCGTACATTATCAAAGTAAGCCCTTTCTGCGGTAAATTCATGGTATGGAGGTCTGCGCTCCTCTCTGTAAAGAGGGAATTCAGGGAATGGGAAGAGAAGAGAAAAGCAATGAGTCAGTATATTTCACTTTCAGTTGCACCAACACTTTCAGATTCAGGACAACAGTTTTAAAATATTTTATTGTGAGGCGGTAGAAAAATGTCTATCGTAGATATTTTAATCTATGGCCATTTCCGCAAATAAGCAGCAGAACTGCTTTACGCCCATATTTTATGTGCGCATTCTGAAATTGGCAAACCATCTGTCATAATCAAAAGTCCAGAGGACTACATGTTCCCACCAGTCATTACTTTTCGGATGTCACCACACCTCTCGCTGCACAGTGACGCTGCCGTGACGGCAGCCCATACATTGTTTATATTGTATATATCAGCCTCCTCCATCGCTGTTGTAGTCTGGTGCGATGGAGTTCTGCACCGCGACTAGAGATTTATATGGTGCAAAGGGCGAGATGACAGATCTCCATTCTTCCATCGGTTGCCGTTTTGTTGTTGTCTGCACTGTTTTGTACGTAGACATACCTACGTCGATAACACAGCAACCACTGCAGATAGGTCGACGATGTCTGAATACACAAATCCGATTTGATCACTTGCAAATAACAGTGTGGACAATTTGACGCATTTGAGAAACAAATCGATTTGCCTGCAGTCTGAACATAGTCCAGAGGTTTTACAAGACTGTTTTTCAACATGTTCTAAAAACTGATTTCTTGCATTATTTTCAAAGGCAATTCAGAGCCTTTTTCAATTTCTGATTGTTGGTTTAGTTTTACTTATTAATTAATATATGGTTGTTTGTCTTCTTTTGGTTGTTTCTCTTCTGATACACTGCTGTAGTGTGTTGGTCATGTTAAATAAAAGTACATTAATGTAATTGCTTTGGGCTCGATTCTTAATGTAAACATTAATATTTTTAAATAAAGCACCAGGTTAGATTCCACAATTGAAATATCCCTAACCGAGTAGATACTGAATCAAATCAATTTGGGAAATCAGTGGCAATACCCAGCCTTAGGAGGCGTGTAGTTATTTTGTACAGACAAATTCTTTATCAAATGTACAGAAAACATACTATATTGTGATATATATAGTTATCATGATATGAAATTACCCATATCGTGATATAAGATTTTGTCCATATCGCACAGCCCTACATCATACAAATCTTACCAAGCTGTACACCTCAGTTGACTGGTCATCATCTAATGCAGTTTTTGCATATTAATAATTGTCCTTCAAATAAACACATCACAACAATCTTCATAAATATGTACTATTCTTTGATTTAATAAAATATCATCAGTCTAAATGGGCCATTTGAAGGATTGCCTTCATTTGAAAAGGAGAGCACTTTTATAAATGTGTTGGTTAAGTGGCCTATTTCACTATTTGATTATAACTATTAATGTTTAAGAATTTTAGTTGTGGACATTCTAAATCATTACATGCTAATAAATACATTTCTTTCTTTTTTACCGTCGTTCTGGAGGAATTTCA
This sequence comes from Acanthochaenus luetkenii, assembly GCA_900312575.1. Taxonomy (NCBI): domain Eukaryota; kingdom Metazoa; phylum Chordata; class Actinopteri; order Beryciformes; family Stephanoberycidae; genus Acanthochaenus; species Acanthochaenus luetkenii. The sequence goes on from OMOT01000463.1 coordinate 22,225, forward strand.
TAGAAGTCTCTGATGTCTTGCCCTGATGACTGCATAGACCGGTAGAACGCCATCTGACTCTCTTGACTGGCAAAATCCACCTATCAAGAGAGAATAAAATCTTTATAAAATAAAGGGAAAAAAATACTTTTGATTAATCAACACAAGGATTTTCTTTTTTTACCTTTATTTTATTACCACCAATCTTCCAGCCTTTGGTCTCCCTTACAGCTGTCTGAGCAAAATCTGTGTTGTTGTACAAGATGAGAGCCATCCCTTTCAGTCTATCAAACACAACCTTAAAAAAATACAAATTAAAATTAGGTTTAGAATCTTGACAAATTAACATCACCATCAAAATTAGAAGCAGCAAGACATTTGGCAAAAGATAAAATATTAACCTTGACTACATGTCCATAACGGCAGAAATGTCGTGTGAGGTATTGCTCTGTAATGTTAGAGGCCAAACCATCCAGCCAAACACATGTTGTGGGCATACTCTTCCCAAAACCAAGCTATAAGGAGAAAAAATGATATGCAGATGATATACACAATTTAACTGTAGGCAGATTGCGACAATGTTAGTATTGCTCACTGTAAAAAAACTACCTTCAGTCTGTTGCTCCCCAGATACTCTCCATCCATCTTCTTTATGGCTTTGCAAACGCTGGCGATATCAGAATACTGCACAAAAGCATACTGAGGAACTCCATTTACTTTCTTGATGTCAATGTCCTTAGGGGAAAAAAAGAGAAGGAAAAAAATAACTATTAAGAGGCCATACTTAAATGTAAAAATGTATGCATTTACATGTACAGTATGTTGTACCATACCACAATTTCTCCGAAGCGCTGAAATATATCAAGGAGTTGCTGATAACTGGTGGTCTTCTCAAGGTTGCCTATAAACAGTGTCCTTGTGGCCTTGGGGTGGAACTCATCTATCCGTCCATCCAAGGGCCTGAACTCATTTTCACTCTCCGTTTCTGAGAGGATGAAGAAGTTTATCATAAATATCAACAACAAAAATGCTACTAAAACCTAACCTCGTACCTTCCCCAGCATGCACACATACATAGTGCACTTATATTACGCAAAAGTCCTTCCACAACATTTTTGATATTCATCACAATAATTAATGTATTGCATAATATTAGTTATATCAGTTATCACATACCAGGACCATTCCAGGCAGTGACCTCAATGAGCATGCCAAAGAACAGCTTTCCTTTGGAGACTGTAAGGGCTTTCTCTTGATCCTCTTGCTGTCTAAAGAACACCAAACCGTAACGGTCCTCTGATGCTCCATGGATCTGCACGGATGTCACTTTCCCATGTTTCTTGAATTCATGGAAGAGTCCATCTTTTAAACTTGTGTCTGCAGAGGAAAAGCATGCGTGAGTGGTACTGTAATGTTCCATCTTTAAAAAGAACAGAAAATTACAAAAGCAACACAAAAAGTAACTGCAGATTTTCCACCGGATGCTAGATCGTAATACCTGACCCAATTTGCACCCTATCTATATATATCTTTTTTTCTTTTCTTTTTTAAACTATGTTTCTGAATTGCAACAAAAATGGAGCAGCATGAGAAACATGTCATACCTCATTTAAAACTGCAATGAGGCAAACCCTACACATTTCTACGTTTTTTCTTATTCCCTGGTGGTCACAAATGACGTGATATGAATGTGTGGAAGTGTTTGGTTATTTTTCTAAAATTGATTTTCATTAACAGTTTGACCTGGTGGAGACATGGGGGCAGTCCAAGCAACCAAAGACTTTAAAAAGAAAGCAAAGATTTTGACAGCATCAAGATGACTATGATAGACCATATGCATTACTTTGTTAGTGAAGGCATATGCTAACCAAGAAAAATCTTCAAATGTTTCATGATAAATTAATATGCTGGTCAATGTTTTTTGTATTGATTCAGTTATTTTAGGCCCGTGAAACAGGCAACCATTACTGGTTCACTAACGCATCCCCATATCCAGCAAGCTCTCGAAGGCAAACGGATATAACGGAAGCCATTGCATTTTATTTAGCAAAAGACATGGCTCCGATTAACACTGTGTGCAACAATGGTTTTAAAAGCTGGATAAGAGATACATGGCACACTATGCGGCCACAACTGATTTGTGGTCAAGTAGAACAAAGGAACCATATCTGAGCCTAACTGTTCATTATGTTGATGATGCTGTTTTGTATTTCAAATGTTAACCTTTTTTGGAAAAACGCGGCCACTTTTTCAGACAAGACGGCATCCATCCAAGTGTGCTGGGCTCTCAGAAACTCTCCGCCAACATCTTTCACACCATTAATTCGGCCCCTCGCGAATGACTGTTCTGTGTCGGCTCACATGTGGACCGGCTATGTTTCCTTCACCTACTACCACTCACGTGGGCTTCTCCTGCTGGCGAAAAGTTAAATTGCCCCACATCAATATCCCTATCTATTATCAGGGCTCGAAATTAACTTTTTCACTTGGTAGCACTGGTGCTCCCAACTTCAAAAGTTAGGAGCACCAGCCAAAAGTTAGGAGCACCATCCAAAAATTAGGAGCACCAACGTATGTAAAAAAAATTTTTTTTATAAAAAACAACATAACAGTACGGCTTACAAGTAACAAAAAACAGTGTAAGTAGCCTTAAAAACGCATGATAGGCCACAACTGGGGCTTTACGCAATATCCTGGCTCTGTCCCTCTTCCATCTATCTCTTCACTGAGACCGCGGCATCTAACGTCTCCAGAGGACGATCCTCTACACTGATTCAAATCAGATCTTCAACCGTGTTGGGGTTTAATGCAGATCTGATGTCCGACTTGATGCGCTTCAGTGTGGAGAACCCCGTCTCACACTGCACCGAGGACACAGGCAGGAC
>OMOT01000469.1:0-13869 GCA_900312575.1 Acanthochaenus luetkenii
CTGGACACAACCTGTTTGAAGCCCTTCCCTCTGGCAGGAGGCTGCGGTCCATCAGGACCAAAACCTCTCGCCACAAAAACAGTTTCTTCCCGTCTGCAGTCAGCCTTATCAACAATCCCCGGGACATCCATTGACTGACACAGACACTATCACGCCCCCGTAGACACTATGCGTTACATTAACGCACAGCCCACACATGTTCCATTATTCTGTATTGTAGATGCTTCTATTTCTATTTATTTTGTAATTTGGACTCTTGCACAGCTGTTCAGCCCTTTCTGACATATTGCACACATTGCACATATTGCTGCTTGTTTTTGTTACACTACTTACTTTTTTTGAGTGCTTATTAATATTGTTCTTATGTTGTCTGTATGCACCAACAACCACAGCAAATTCCTTGTACGTGAAAACTACTTGGCGAATAAAACATTTCTGATTCTGATTCTGATTCTGAACAGCACCACACCTGCTCAGTATTCCAACAGAAAACCAAAGCGGGCTAGTCTGTACCATTAACACAGCAGGGCCAGCACAGGTACAGTGTTTGTACAGTAAAAGAACATCCCCGTATGACCCCTTTGACCTATTCGTTAACCTGCACCCCTCTATGCTCTATCTGTTGCTTCAGTCACACTCTGTTGTGGTTATCTGTATGTTTTTCTCCCATAGCTTTTGCTTTGTCTGCCTCTCCGTCTCACTCATCTCTGTGTGTGTGTGTCTCTTTCTCCCTCTCCCTCCCTCTCATATATCCTCCTGTCCGCCCATCTATCCATCACTGGCTTATTCACCACCCAGTTCAATTAAGGCCTGGCCCTAACCTTGCCTCCAGGCCATATTTATGCACTGTCAGCCCGCACATGGCGGCTAACTGGCATGCAAGTATTATTTTTCATAAGGAGATCATGCTGCCGTTCGCCGCTTTAAGCACTAAGGGGAGCTCTTGCTGTAGATTTGAACTTCCTCTCACATGTCACCCGTTGGTGTGAGATGCTCAAAGTATATATAACTCAATAATTTACATATCAGGTCAATGTTGCTCAATAACTCATCTTCTGCAAGCCGTGTTGTTTGGAAGGTCAATGGCACAATGGAAATATTTCTGTACATTCTTTTAAAGTCACTTCTTAAAACGTACCTTTTTAGGCTCACTGCTATTTCATATTGGCTGGCATTTGTACGGTAGTTGTTTTATTCATAATTTTCTCATATATTCATGTTTTAAGTAATTTTACTTTGCTTTTTTTAAAGGTCTTATACATGTTGTTTTGTATTGTAGTTGTAGTGATAGCATTTTGGATAAGGTGTGTTTGTGTGCGTGCGCAGAGCTGAAGGCGGAGGTGGAGAAGCTGCGGGCGGCCCAGATGAGCTCCCAGGGCGTCGAACCAGAGCGGGTCAGGCTGTTCCAGCAGGAGATCACCGCCCTGAGGAGCAAACTCAGCCAGCAGGAGAGAGAGATGGCTGAGGCCCACCGGTGAGCAATGCTGCAAACATTATTACTTTATTTATTTGTTTAACCAGCTAGTCCCACTGAGATCATTAACCTTTTCCAGAGGTTCTAAGACAAAGCTTTAGTTTATTTGCACGATTATAAAACCTACGTGGTTGGTAGGCAAGATTACTATTGGCGTAAATCATACTTGGCACAAAAATCTGAAAATTAAATCAAGAAATGAAGGTCTGGAAAACTATGGAATATTTTAATTGAAACTGCGCAGGAGTTCAACAAAGCATAGCCGGCTCCTTGTTGAGTCTGTCTATATCTCATTTCAAACTCACCAGCGTTTCCAGTTTTATATCATATTTATAAGTGTATTAAGTAGTTTGAAAACTCTGATTGCAGTTTGGTGTGCACGTGCCATTTGGGTGTTTTTTTCTCTCGATCTCATAGAGTTGAGAGGGGGGTAAGTAGGGAGATGCAGCAGAGAGGATCCTGGCAGGATTTTATCTTGCATGTATGGTTCCAGTGGTAGGGATTTAAACACTACACCATCATGGGCCAGTTATATATTGAGCTTTTATTGTCCTCTTCTTTTTCAGGGCTTGGAGAGAGAAACTGGAACAAGCAGAGATTCGCAAACGTGAGGAGACCAAAGAGTTGCAGGTCAGCATGGTGTCTTTTCCCACTCTGTTGTTTAACTCTCTTTTACCGTAGATTGACATGCTAAGTGTTTAGCTTATGCTCTCATCCAGAGTGACTTACAGTAAAGTGCATCAGTACGATGAGCTTAAAGGGTCAAAGTAACGGTGCCCTGAAACAAGCTGTAACAAATATTCCTGTGTCCCTACAATAATCATGTATGTTAGAGAAGTGCTAGGTAAATAAATAATAGCCAGGAAAAAAGATGTGTTGACATCTCTGAACATTTCCTGCTCGGCGTGTCTTCCAGAAAGCAGGCGTGACATTCAAAGTGGACAACCGTCTTCCCAACCTGGTGAACCTGAATGAGGATCCCCAGCTGTCTGAGATGCTGCTTTACATGATCAAGGAGGGCCAGACCAGAGTGGGCAAGCACAAGTCTGTGTCGGCCCACGACATCCAGCTGGCAGGAGCCCTCATCGCTGACCAGCACTGGTGAGGATCGCTGAAGGGGGCGTGGAAAGGGGAATGTATCGTATTGGTTTCCTCTGTGCTTATTCAGCAGTGGTGCGCTACCACAGTGAGGAAGTGAATCACTGCTAGAGCAAATGTGAAAATTTGCTCTAAAACACAAGGTGTCGTCCTAATGTTTAGAATTTATGTGTTTGATTTATATAACTATAGTTTTGAATTGAGTGTCAGTGAAACTGGAATTGGCGATGCAGGATTATGGCTAAAATGATCATCCCAATTATTTTTGCTAGATTCATTATTAATCATGATTAGTACTAAATTATCAACATCTATCTAAATTATCAACATCTATCAACATCTTACTTATTTTCAGCTACAGCAGACATGAAGTGTTTCCCTAATAAAGATATGCCAATATTCTACAATTATTGTGGAAGTGAAAATCGGCATACACACATGCCATTTGGTGCCTTACATTACCACAAGCCCATACCTTTCTTTAGCACCGGTGGCCCTAGTGGGGATTAAATCCCTAAACCTGCCAATATTAGTTCCATGTCCTATCGACAGGACCGCTAGCTATACAATAATTTAGGAGGGATTTTAGGTTAGCATGGGAAATGGCCCATGTTCTTATAAAAAAGTGTGTGCTTGGGGTTTTTCAGTGTCATTTCCAACATCAAGGGAACTGTCAGCATCACTCCCATGGAAGACGGCAAGACCTTTGTTAATGGGAACGTGATCTCTGAATCCACTGTCCTGCACCATGTACGTAGCAAAAATATCTAACGTCACTGAGGTTTAGCATCGCATTATACTATTAACTAACACATAGTAACATTTTATAATCAAAATGTAGAATGTGCTTTTGCTTTCTTCTTATCTGTATTTGTCATTTGTTCTCAATTAAACGCATGCGATGAACCTATTTGTTGACAGCAGTTTATGGATTAATTTGACTTAACTCATCTGTGTTTCATGATGTTTCTGTGGTCTCCAGGGTGACAGGGTGATTCTTGGCGGAGACCACTACTTCCGCTTCAACCACCCTGCAGAGGTGCAGTCTGGGAAGCGGGTGTCATGCTGGACGGGCTCCGGTGATGGCCACAAGGACTTTGAATTTGCCAAAAATGAGCTGCTCTCTGCTCAAAGAGCACAGTGAGTACAAAGGAACATTCAGGAACAAGGATTTTATTTTTCCTAAAGCTTTTCCAATGGAGTAGTGGTTGACTGGAGTTCACAAGAAGAAGCCTTAATGATAAAGCCATAATATATACATGTTATTATTTCATTATGCGTTTTAGAAAAGTAAAACAAAGCATTTGGATTTCAAAGTTTGTCTAAGGGTGTTTTATTTAAGGGGAATTTCACCAAAATAAATGTTATAGGTGGTTAAAATTTCACACAATTGTTTTTGAGTTATGAACTCTCAAGATTAAGGAAATTGCAATCCTGCCATGTCATTGAATTGCATTGCCTTATTGGTGGTTGAAATAAAATCTTCCTGTACCGAAGTTAAACAATATTTAAAAGTAGAGGTTGAATAAAGATATGAGAACATAACTGTCCTTGAAATACTCTCAACACCTATGTCATTGCAATTCACTAATGATACTTTAGTTACATGTATTATATAACTTTATTACATTTTCCCAACTAAAAATTCAGTCAAGGAAAAATAAAACTAGGAGTTTCTAAATATTGGTTTTTTTTAGAGCAATGTCTACTTTTGCAGAATAACAACCAATTAAGTCAATTTCTGTGGCGTTCCCCTTAAATCCAACTTTGTGTGTCCCAGGCTGGAGGCAGAGATTGAAGAAGCCCATGTGAAGGCTAAAGAGGAAATGATGCAGGGAATCCAGATGGCCAAGGAGGTCGCCCAGAAGGAGCTGTCTGACCAGAAGGCCCTGTATGAAGAGCGGATCCGAGCCCTGGAGAGAGAGCTGGTACACAAAACCATCACAAAACATTCTACCTTTTCTCCCTAGTGTCTTATTTCTTTACCTAGCACTTCTCCACTATTCATGGTCATTTTGGAGGCACAGGAATGTTTGTTGCATGCCATACTGTTGGTTGCGTGTAATGTTGGCAATCTAGGAATTTAAGCTTATACTACTGTTGCACTCTGTTGTAAGTCGATCTGGATAAGGGTGTCAGCTAATTGACTAAAATGTAAATGTATGTACCCTGTTGTCTACAGTGATACCCAGTCAATTTGTGTGACCAAAACTGAATAATAACTAAATACTATTCTCTTTCTCGTGAATAAGCAAATATAATACTAACCATCTCTATATGCAACCGTACTGCAATGCAAAGCTGCTTGAACGCACACAGCTGTAGAATGTTTAATGTATACATGTATTGTAAATGTGCAGTTTGCTGTACTTAGTAAGTCTTGCACTTAATGTGAGGTCATGTTGACCTTGTACAATGCATGTTAAATATGTACTGTGAAATTCCTGTACAATTTTGTGTGGTTTTTTTTTTTTACTGACCTGCACAGTTTATTGATGGCTTCTCTTCTCAGTTTTTTTATTGTATTATATTTTATAACTGATTATTTTGTTTTTTATCAATGCAAATACACTGTTAAAGTGCTTCTGATTCTGATCAGTGCTTAATCCGCCCCCCCATCCCCAGGAGGAGGAGAATGATAGGAAGCATCTCCAGCAGCTGGACCAGCAGAGCGTGGCGAGCCAGGTGGCACAGCTGAAGATGGCCAAGCTGGGGCTGGAGCAGGAGGTGGACACCCACAAGAAACGCCTCCGCCTGCACATGGAAGCCCAGGTCAGAGCCCAGAGCAACACCTGGGAATGTTAGGTTTCCTCTCCATGTCTGGAAAGTTGGGAAAAGTTGACTATTATAAGTTCCTAGAAAGGAAATGTTGTTGACCCTCAATAGATACATTTCATTCACTGATTACAATGCCACTTGCATAGTAAGGATTAATCATTAGCTATAGCCTGATAGGTAGTTGACAGTCATATTGCCCAGCCACTATCAGTGTACATCATATTCAACTACCCCACTATCTTCAAATCCCATCACGAAATTAAGATATGGAAATTGTATGAAATTTAGCAATGGACATTTTGGAGGAACCTTGTATCTGCCATTTTCAAAACACTTGTTATTCACATAATCTTGCTGTACAAGTGAGGTTTGATTTATAACAAAAAATATTATTAAAAAGGTTTCCTTTCCCCCCAAAAAAAAATACTTGCATTTGGAAATATAGAGTTCTGTGTCATGGGGTCAACCGACTAAAATAACATTCAATTTGTTGAACGGTTGCGAAAAGAATACATTGCCACAACATATTCCCTCAACACTCATCCTCACCCTGCAACCTTTCCCTGGTTAGTAAAGTAAAAGAGAGTTCAAGGAAAAGTTGTGAAGAAAGACAAAAAAGCCTTTATCAAACAAGAACATTTTAGGTTATCAAATAAAAAAATTCTTTGAGGTTCCTATGCAGGCCTGGAAAGTATGGAAAAAAATATGTAGAGTAAATTTAAAAAAAACTGGTCTTTAAAGGTGTGGACAAAAAGTATGGAATTGCATGATATGTCAATCAGCATTCTGCATTTCCCCCCATCTTCATTCTCAGAACTCCGCTAACAGGAAAGCTGGATTATTCTAATGACCATAAATAACTTCCTCTCCTTCATTTGCTCATCCTCATGATTCATGATGATCTAAAAAAGACCTTGAGAGGATTAAGCAAATATGATGACAGCCAATTTAATGTATAAGTGGTCAGTCATTTGGGGGGTATTTTGAGGCAGGGGGTCACGAAGCTAAGCTTTAGGTATAATAATTTGGCCTGCCAATCTCCTGTCTGCTGATTATTAATATTGTGTACATTACCATGATGCAATCCAGGCGATGGAGGACCACCGTGTGTGTCAGGCAAGGATTGTTGAAGCCCTGGAGGCGGAGAAGAGGAAGATCAGCAAAGACCTGGAGGAGATGCAGAAGAAAAGGGCTTTGAGGGAAAACCGCACTCCCAGAAACGGTGAGAGCTTCCAAGTTGGTATCGAGCACATAGTGGAGTCATGAATCATAATGAGCATTCAGGCCACATAAAATAGTATTTTGAAATTAATCTAATGTGTTTGTTTTATCCTGTTTGGAGTACCAGGTGGGTGGCCAGGAAGATTAGACTATAGCATTTGAAAGTAGTTTCTTTTTAAAATAGTTTTCTGTGATTAATTACTTATCTGACAATACCCTGATTGTCCATATGCTGTAAACCCCATCCGTTCCCAATTTGGTTAAAATAAACTCATTATTTGCAAATGTTCTGTGACCCAGGGCTGTTGGCTGAGGTGGAGTTAATGATGTGTTTCATTTCTGTATTGTAGTACCTCCACAGTGGGATGCCATGAAGCTGTCCTTGATGATTGAGGAGGCCAACAAGATCAGTGCCAAACTGAGGAAAAACACAGTCTTCAGCAGGTATGAAAAGACACGATTGGGCTATAATGTTACATTCAGTATGATTTTATTTATTTAACAACTTAAAACACATAAAGTATGAGTAGAATCATTGAGGATGTTGCATTAACTGAGATTTATTTGCATTGTGGTTCCCGGGATGTAAAGATGGCAAGGTGCTCCAGTCAGAATACACTCAATATTAGTAATAATGTGTGAAATTGCATTAACAACCAAGTACAATCATAACACATGAATACAAAATTTTCAACATGATACCATTGAAGTGTGGACACAAGGGCAGGACTGTCCAGGAGCCATTTTGTATGTCAGGATACTGCCTAAAGCAGGGGGTTCCCCCAACGTTCTTTGTCAGGTGAACCCATATTGTGGTTTCATTTTTCAATCTGATATTTCGATGTGGTAATTCTTGGGACCCTATTTCACATGGGATCCTGTTCTCAAGGTTGGAAAATCTTAGCATAAAACTATTTAGAAGTTTACTTCCCAAAACACTGTATTTCACAAGACATTTAAAAATTAAAATAAAATAGAATTGACGATCCTCGTTCATTATGTCTAAAATCTGCAAAAGTAATAACGTCTTCAACCAAGGGCTGAAAATACCTACTATAATTTTTATACTATCATTATTTTTGGTGAGAGTAGGTTTCACTCCTTTTCAACGGCAGATATCTTATTTTGGAACAAGGCTTTTGTTAAATTGTAGTTGTATTTCAAGCTTGCCAATATAAATGTAATTGTGTTTTGGCATTAACCCATGACTCTCCTCTGTTGTAGACACGAAAGCTCCGACATGGACAACCTGGAGCAAGGTGGTGGGCTACAGGTCCGGGTCCAAAACACAAAACTTGGGATCTCCACCTTCTGGAGCCTGGACAAGTTCCAGAACAACATGGCTGCCATGAGGGAGCTGGACCAGGTTAGGCTAAGATCAATACTATACATACAATATTTTATATGTAAAAATACACCTGTCTTATCAGTCTAAATCACAAAGTGAGGCTGCGACAGAGAAGAGCATCCCATCCCCTCTAACTGAGATCCTGTAAATTTGCCCTGTTTGCCCAAATTAAATTCTGGTGTGGGGTATGGACACTTCTCCGCCCACGGGAACTGACAAATAAAAGAGTGAAATACAAACTGTCTCCTAAACAGCTGAGGGTGAGCACTCTGTCCAGCTAAACACACCGTTAGATATGTTTCCTCTCTCGTCCCTTTGGTTTTCCTCTTGCTGCCACCAACATGAACATTTGCCTAGTGCAGCCTTAAACTTAAGTAAAATCAAGGATATCACAAAGTCAGAGACTTATTCCCATTGTGGTTCTCATGATGTAAAGATGGCGAGGCAGGTTAGTTGAATCATATTCAACATTTGCAATCATAATTTATATAACCTTTTTGTAGGAACTCTGTTTACTGGCTTGTTTAGGGTTAATTTAATCGTTATCCTAATAATATTGCCTGTTGAACCTGAGCCGAGCGCAGCTTGTCTTGTTCCCCCATTCTGCATATGCAGAATCTGACGTTAGCCCCAGTGCAATTTCCTGTTTCACCTTATTTACAGGCCAACATGGCTTGTTTTATGCCTGGCAGAGGGGTGTTTTTCTCATTAAGTTGAGTAAATGAGACTAGGATAGTCAGCAGTATTTTACCCTCTGCAGGGGGATCCCGCCTCTAAAGATGACGATGTGTTTTACGACCCTGATGATGACTGGGAGCAAGATCTATCGGCCTCCTCTGCTTCCACCTCCTCCTTCTCACGCCGAAGGTAATTATCCAGCTGCTCTTCTCTCCTACCCATCCATCCATCATCCATCCTTCCTTCCTCCCATCTACATTATATTTTAGGGATTTAGCTGATGTTCTTATCCAGTTACTTGCAATGTGTGAGCAAGTGTTCACTTTTTAGCACAAGGACACCCCAAAGGGTCACATTGTGGAGATTAAACCTGTGACCTTTCAAGTACAGCTCTTATCCAGCATGCTGTCAAAGGCTTGGATGGACAACGTTTGCGCCTAATGTGGGGCTCAAACCCACAACCCTGAGATTAAGAGTCTCATGCTCTACTGACTGGGCTCGCAGCTTCTGGCATTCCTTTGATGTGAACAATGTGTCAGGCTAAATAATGAATATGGAAAGTCCAAAGGTTTTTGGATGGAACATGGAAAATCATCTTTGTCAAACATTTTGAAGATTTTGGTTATTTTCACAAAGTTCTCCTATTTATATTTCCACTGGTGTGATTTACTGCCTGGCACACATTTGGACATTCAACACATCCTTTTTTTATTTCTTCTGAAAAGTTGACATAAAGTTGCTACCCACAGAATATTTCCCTCTGCTTTTTTCCCCTCCTCTGTTTAATACATGTATTTGTGTGAAGGCCAGGCCAAGGGGTTTAGAAAGGGAAAGGGCAGCAAGGGTTCCTATGTTTCTCACTCTACAACTCCTAACCCAAACACACACACACACACACACACACACACACTCTCCAACCGTGGCACCAACATCATGAGGAACCCCCAACGTTTTCCCCTCACGTTATTATTCGTGTCAACCAATGCGATTTCCACCCCTAATGTTTATGGTGCTCCTGGTGGTGCCTGGGCTAGCAGCGGACCCAGCCAAATGAAACATGGCACAGGCTCAGTGGTTCCTTTTCAACCCCTCTTTCTGCCTGCATCAAACCCATGCCTGAGCCCTGTGGCCACAGCCATAGCCGGGTAGCTCTCTTGGTAGACCAGCTGCTGTTGCGGAAGCCATTTCCCCCTCTTTCAGGTGTCCTGCCATACCTAATAGATTAGATGCACTTTATTGATCCCCTAAGGGAAATTCAGGTGTTACAGCAGCAATTGGCCGAACAATGCCAAAAATGGGGAAGGCAATAGGGAAAATAAAAAACACCGGTAATAATAACAATTCATAATTAATTGCAGTAGTAGTTGTCGGTCTTCCGTTAGCTGCTTGTAAGTCAGTTTAATGCAACAGATAGTTGCAAAAATTCAGACTAAAATGTATATTAAACTGATCTCTGCAACACATTTTTTGTTCCAATTACATATCAAAATAAGGCGACATGTGTTACTGATTGGGACGGCATCATTTATGTGGGACGACATGTTTACTGTTGCCTTGTTTCTTTTGTTTATTCATAGCGAAGGTTGAGCACATTTTCTCTTTTTCAGCAGTGCCCTGCTACACTTACACACATTCACACCTGGAAGTTACTCCGTAAAACGACAGTGTTCTACTGTTAAACACTGAGCAGCTTCACTGGAGCAGCCTGGGGTTATATGCGTTGCGCAACGTACTTAACCACCAATACATGTTGAAGGAGTAGGAGGTTGTTTCTCGTTCACATCCCCCACTCAGATTTTCTAGGTCCAGAGATTCAAACCAGCAATCTTCTGGTCTGCTTCTCTGTCTCATAGGCTACACCTGAAATTAGTTGATGGTGTAGGATGATCTCCTTTCTTTTATCCAGGCCTGTTTTAAAATTAACTGTTAGCAGAAGACAGTGTTCGCCAAAATTAGCTGGAAAATGAATGGTGCTAAACACAAAGCATGTAGTATTTAATACTTAGGCTGAGTGTGAGCATTGCCATCTGAAATGGTCCGTAGTCATTGTAGTCAAAGTAATTAATTTACAGCAGGGTTGTGTTATCATGTAATTTACTTAGTGTCATTTACTGTAAAGTGAAAACCAGTTTACCGGCAACGTCTTTGTACATCTAGAGGTGGAGGAGCTGAGGATAGGGAAGCACAAACTATTTCCTGCACCACTCAGGACAGCAGAGTCACTTCAGAGACTCTTGAAGAGACACTCCGCATTGTCTCCCCCATAATTCATATCTCCCTCGTTTCCTCGTATTGAAAATGTTAGTTCCTCCTGTTTTGTTAATATACCTTGTGTCCGTTAGCTCTCATTTAGAGCTCTCGTCTAGAGGCTCAATCTGGATCCAAGACACGTTAATGCCACGTATAAACGTCAGCTAAATGCCCAAAATGTGAATGTAAAATATTTGCAATGCACTGACAGGGTCGTGGGTGACCTGCTTTTGTTTCCGGTTTGTTCCACATCAGGAGCAGGAGCCTGTTGAAGAGCAGGAGGATCTCAGGGCGTCTCTACGAGATCCGAGTCCACCCCATCCAGAGCCTCAACAACGGCTTCTCACAGTCCACTGGTAATGCACCGCTCAAAATGGCCTGACGTATGGAAACATTTTGTTTTAATTTAAGTCATGCTACACGACAACACATTTTATATACTACAGTAGGTATATACTTTTTATATACCTACTGTCATGTCTTTCATCAACTCTTGATGTATTTTTAGTCAGTGTGCTTCTTATTGAGTGTGAAAGATATGGAACATATAGGAACCCTGAAATTAGGCTTTTGATGTTAAATATATGATATCAATACAATTCATAGATCCAACAGTCGAATAGTGGAGAAATGGGTAATGGGGATAGTTAGGCAGGGAAAATGTATAATGAGGCAACACACAACATATTCACCAGTACACGGGATCTGATGTAACATGTGCTATTAAGCTTGGGTGAGCGCCTACATAGAAACCAGGATGTTTTGGGGGGCAGGGGGTTTGTTTATGTATTTACACATACAAAAAATTGGTGACACTGGAAAAGGAAAATAGTACAGTATAACATAAATTACAAGTTAGGGAAGTGATATCTAATATGATCATCTAGCACAGTATTACTACCTCACAATTTAAGTTGGAATATATTTTCCTAACTGAAGATTGGGTACTACCAAGGATTTTGTGACAGTGAACTTTTAATATTGCCACAGTGTTCCACAAATGAAGTCTAGCAAGTTAGTCAGTGCACATCCAAACTCCTGACCAGTTGCTTGATACAAAAGGCATTGAAAGACGATGAAATGGAAAAAGACCAGCTGAGATCTGACAGACCGGTTGTGGCCAAACTGTCCCGATTGAATAAACCATCAAGGGAGCATCATTCCAATGTGTGGGCATCTTTTCCTGTTCCATGAGTGAAATTTGTCATAACCAAGTTTCCCCATGTCTGTCCCAGGTCTTATGGGTGTGGTCAAACCTCCCTCCACCAATCCCAGCACCTCAGACTCTGCCTTGCCCAGCATCTGCAAGGAGCTGATTGGCCAGTCGGTGGCCCGGCTGCGTGGCTATAGTGGGACAGAGGGGAGCATGGTGGACTGGCTGGCCTCTGATCTTTACCTGGTGTACACGGCGGTCCGGACCATATCCGATCGGTACGACAGCCTGGACGACAACAGCCAGGAGAACGGTGAGATTCAACCCAAATTTAAACCTGTTGATGACATGTCATGAAGAGATGGGCAAGTTGGTGCTTTTGTTTTAATACTCAAGGCTGCTCTAAATACACTGCCTCATAAGTCATACCCTCTATACCTGTCAAATTCAGCTGTTCTAAAATGTAATGTGTGGTGAACTGTATTCAGTACCACAGTGACCATAAAGGCTATCTTCTTTTCTTTCTTTTTTAACTGTCCTTTTTAACTACCTAGCCTACAGTACTAACGGGGTAACACAATGTTGACCCAAAAAATAATTTGTCTTATAATGCATACAAAACTGCAGATGGGTGTGGGATGAGATGCCAATTCTTCTGATTTGCTCAGTTTCAATAAAATGAAAGATGTTTTTAAATACATTGTCAGCTTGATTTGTAGATCAGAGACACTAAAGGGTACCAGAATACCTTGTTTCAGTGGCCATCTCAAAAACCCTTCCCTTTGATAGAAAAGTCTCTTGTAGTTTTTAATTTGCCTGAGGCATCGGTGCTGCAATTTTGATCTTTTGATTTACTGTGCAGTTCTGTTTGAACCAACCTGTTATTATTGCTCTTTCTCCTGCAGTGTTTGTGTGTAACTTGGTGGCCCAGACCCAGCTGGTCAAGGCCACCTCAGCCATAGAGAGGGCTGTGTTTATTACCATGCAGTGGTTGGCCAGCGTCAAACCCTCCTCCGGTCTGCTCTACACCATCGCTGAGGAACTCAAGAGCCAAGTCAAGAAGATGGGAGGATATTTCCAGCTTCTCATTCAGGTAAATGCACAAAATTACAAACACAACTACAACTCTTTGTTTTAAAGGATCATTCTGGTTATTTTCAACCTGGGCCTGGGATAGTTTTTGCCATCATGACAGTTTATTGTGTTAAAAAGTTTTGATATTTGTTGTTATGAAAAATAATCTTGAGCTACAGAGTGATATGACCTAGTTAACAGTCATATTGCCCAGCCACTATCAGCGTGCGTATATCTTACTTACCGAAGTTAAAGTCTGAAAAAAGAATGGAATTTTGAAATGGAAACTACTAATTGTTCGTTTGTTAGTCTATGTAATGATCACAGACTAAAATTAATTTACAGCCATACAGTGGTATTGTATTGTGCTTTTTTCCCACACTTAAATGAAATAATTGTGAACTCTGCAATATCTGAGTGGGAACATTATTTTAAATTTAGCCTAGTTTGTACATGCGGGCAGCTAATCAAAATGCAGTGTGTTGATTGACGGGTCTTAGCTCTGAGCTGTTTGAGCTGTGTGTATGGAGATGGCTAAGCGGGGGGAATTCTCAACCTTGAGCCCTGAACAGAACATGAATACATGGAAAGTGAATCAAAAATTCCTCACCAGCCTCGGCACCTAAACACTAACACTATTTCCCCCCTATCACTCCAGATTTTCACCTTGGCCACCATTTTATTTTATGTACTCTCCCTTCAGTCAGTGTCAACCGTTTTGTTGGCTTGCTTATATTGATTCAGCGTTAAATCTACTTTAATTCAACCCGTTTGTCCGTTTGTTTATGTTGACTT